>CAKNYM010052900.1:334552-383169 GCA_932195095.1 Andricus curvator
ATTGTGAATCTTCAACTGGAATAATTAAATTTTTAACTGAAATGATTATGCTCAACCAAAAAGATTAACTACTATAAAAAAAGATGAATTTCCAACAAAATACGTTAATCTTCAACTAAAAACAGATATTTTGTCAACCAAAAATTCGCATCGAATGGAAAAATTGGATAAAATGAAAAAAAAATTTAATTTTCAATTTAAAAAAAAATCATACTTTTCAACTAGAAAATATTTTCTTCTAAATTGCATTTTTAAATAAAGTGATGAATTTTGAACTGAAATGGTGAATCTTCAACTGGAATAAATGAATTTTTAACTGAAATGATTATTCTCAGTCAAAAAGATTAACGACTATTAAAAAAGGTGAATTTTCAACAAAATACGTTAATCTTCAACTGAAAACAGATAGTTTGCCGACCAAAAATTGCATTAAATTGAGAAATTGGATAAAATAAAAAAAAATTGAATTTTCAATTAAAAAAAAAAGATTATAATTTTCAACGAGGAATTTCTTTCTTCTAAATTACATTTTCAAATAAAGTGATGAATTTTAAACTGAAATTGTGAATCTTCAACTGGAATAATTAAATTTTTAACTGAAATGATTATGCTCAACCAAAAAGATTAACTACTATAAAAAAAGATGAATTTTGAACAAAATACGTTAATCTCCAACTGAGAACAGATAGTTTGTCAACCAAAAATTGCATAGAATTTAAAAATTGGATAAAATAAAGAAAAAAAAATTGAATTTTCAATTAAAAAAAAAAAAAGAATAATTTTCAACAAGGAAATTTTTTCGTTCTAGATTACATTTTCAAATAATGATGAATTTTCAACTGAAATTGTCAATCTTCAACTGGAATAATTAAATTGTTAACTGAAATGATTATTCTCAACCAAAAAGATTAACTACTATAAAAAAGATTAATTTTCAACAAAATACGTTAATTTTAAACTGAAAACAGATAGTTTGTCAACAAAAAATTTCATAGAATTGGAAAATGGGATAAAATAAAAAAATTGAATTTTCATTAAAAAAAAAAAGATTATAATTTTCTAAAAGAAATTTTTTTTTTTAAATTACATTTTCAAATAAACTGATGAATTTTTAACTGAAATGGTGAATCTTCAACTGGAATAATTAAATTTTTAAGTGAAATGATTATTCTCAACCAAAAAGATTAACTACTATAAAAAAAAAAGAATTTCCAACAAAATACGTTAATCTTCAACTGAAAACAGATAGTTTGTCAACCAAAAATTGCATAGAGTTGAAAAATTGGATAAGATAAAAAAAAATTGAATTTTAAATTTAAAAAAAAAGTTACAATTTTCAACAGGAAAATTTTTTCTCATAAATTACATTTTTAAATACAGTGATGAATTTTCAACTGAAATGGTGAATCTTCAACTGGAATAATTAAATTTTTAACTGAAGTGATTATTCTCAACCAAGAAGATTATTATCTACCAGAAAGACGAATTTTTTACTAAAAAAGATAACTTTGCAACCAAAAATGGAATAGTTAAATTTTAATTAAGAAATTAATCTTCATCGAAAGAGATGAATTTCTAACTAAAATGATGGAATATATGGAATATGGAATAAGCTCTTTAAGAATTGTTAAAAGTTTCGAGAAAATAAACAACTTTTCTTAAAATTCTTGGGAAAATTTATAATAACTTTCAACTTTGATAAATTAATTTTTGACATAGTGTGCGTAGAATGCGCATGTTGCATAATATACTATTTTAAAGAAAATTTCAAAAGATTAAAAGAAATTTCAAAAGATTTCTAAAAATGTCGAAGAAAATCTGGAAAATATTAAGATAATTTTTTTAATTTTGAATGATTTTTAAAAAGTTACGAAATGAAAATTCATCTCTTTTGTTAGAAATTTAATCTTTTTTGATTAAAAAAGTGACTGTTTGGTGGAAAATTATTCTATTTTGGTTGTGGATTCAACTACTTTGTTGAAAATTCTTCTTTTTTGGATGAATTAAAAACTCATTTTAATTTAAAATATTTTTTTTTTTATTTGAGATATGAACAATTACATATTTTGTTCGGAATACGTCTTTCCTGGTTGAAAATTTAACTATTTTGTTGAAAATTTCAGAAAAGAATGTAGAACATTTCAAAGCAAAATTTTTGGAAAAAATTCGAATAAGTCTGAGAGATTTAGATATTATGAAAATATACAAAAATAATTTCAAGCTTACAAAGATTTCCAAAAATTTTAAACAAAATGTATAGATTTTTTATTATTTCGAACAAAAAATGTAGAACCTTCTTAAGAATTTTGAAAGGTTCACGAGAATACAAACATTTTCTTAAGATTTCTCGAACAAATTCTAATAATTTTTCATTTTACAAAATTAATTTCAAGAGAATATTTAAAAAGATTTCAAAACGTTCCAAAATATTTCCAAAATTTCAAAAAAGAATCTCGAAGGTTTTAAAGCAATTTTAAAAACTTTTTTCAATTTTAGAAAAAATTCAAATAATTTTAGAAGATATTCAGAAGTTTTAAAAAATTAATTAAAAATCTGCAACGACTGAAGTTTAGATTTTGGAAAATATCGAAATAAATTGTTTCAGTTTTACCAAGATTTTGAAAGGTTTCAAGATAAAAAAAAATTTCTTCGTTTCCTCGGAATATATATTAATTTTTTATTTCGAGAAATTAATTTAATAGAACATTTAAAAAAATTTTAAACATTACAAAATATTTTAACTAAAAATCAGTGAAGTCTTATTCAAACAAATTTAACAAGTTTTTTTTTACAAATTCAAAAAGATATTTTAGTCAGTCAAGATTTTCAATCAAAATCAATGAAGTCTTATTCAAACAAATTCAACAAGTGGTTGAAGTTTTAAATCCAACAATTAAATTTTCAGTAAAGAAATTTAATTTTCAGCCAAAGAAAAAACGAATTTTCAACAAAGTAGCTCATTTTTCAACCAAAGTGATGAATTTTGAATTGAATTTATGAATCTTCAACCAAAAAAATTAATTTTTAACAAAGTAGTTCTACTTTCAACTAAGTAGGTGAATTTCGAACCGAAAAAGGTTTTTCAGTCGCTGAATTAAGCAAGAATTCATTCAAATACCCTGTAAATTCCAGATTTTTTTGTTTCTCTTTCTAATAGGCATTCCTCTTAAAAAATAATAATTTTTAGTATAACTCGCAAAAATAAACAATTTGTATTCAATTTTTGTGTTAAATGAAATCTTACAGAAAATTAGTGTTAAATTCAAAACGCTGAATTTAAGTCTACCTTGATGAATAGTTCATCCGAAAATACCTTGAAAATGTATTTTTTTTGTGATTTTCAAACGTTAAACAAATATTATAATTTTGTTAATGAGAAAAATAATCTGCTGATTGCAATTTTCTCGCTCTAATAAAGAAACTATTCATCCGAAAAAAATATAAAATCCATGTAATGGCAATTTTTTTCGGAGAATTAAAGAGTTTGTTTCGAGATTGAAGAAATTAATAACAAATAAAAAAAAATCAAACTTTTTTCCCTTGTGCTCTTTTTGTGAGATGCACTGTTTACAAGTTGCAGCGTTATAAACAATTTATTTTAATAAAACTGATGTATTTACCAAACTATAGCAATAAATTATTGATAAACAAAATTTTAAACTTGGCAAAAACTTACTTGCCTTTACACTTTTAAAAGATAAAAGAATTATTGAGATAAATTCGAAAATACTTTTGATAGATTGTTATTAAAAATATGGTTATTTAAACTTCGATGACTTTTTTAAATTTTTCAACGAAAATTTATGACCCCTTTATAGAATGTATACGAGATTTCATAAAAAGGCCCCCCTGCCAAAAGTTTCGGGTAGGAATTCATTCCTAACCAATCCGAAGTCATCCGAATCATTCTGGAATCTGTATCCGAAGAAATCCAAGTTAATCCGAATCAATCTGAAAAAAGTTCTACATTTCGTTCGATCGAAATCGGTTAAAAATTAATCCGACTCAATCCGATTCAATCCGAATAAATCCGAACCAAATTTTCTATCCGAATGAATCCAATTCAATCGGAACTCGGATTCATTCGGATTCAAAATCGGTTCAGGTCAATCAAAGTTCGGATTGATTCGGATTCATTTGGATTGCAAATTTTGTTCAGATTGGTGCGGTTTGAAAGATCGGATTGAACCGGATTGAGTCGGATTAATTTATAACCGATTTGGATCGAGCGATATGTAGAACTTTTTTCGGATTGGTTCAGATTGATTCGGGTTGGTTCGGATACAGATTCCGGAATAATTCGGAATGATTGGGAATGAATTCCTATCCGATACTTTCGCCAGGGCTGTCCAAAAGTCCAGCACTAATCTAGGAAATTTTCCAAGAGTTACTTTTTTCCGTGTTTTTTTTCAAGGTATAGTAATGAGTCTCGTTTCTTTATTTTTTTTTTGTCTTCACACGTTTTGAGTTGTTCTTCTTGACTCGAAGGACTTAATACGAGGATTTTACCTGAATCATTTTTACGTTTATGTCCGCACATAATGAAATTCCGCAGACGAAGAGTGGATGGCAGTGCGCACTAATTTGCTCGTAGATTACCATGAATTAAGAGTACTTTAGCTTGAAAGCGACGCCGCTTCGTTAATTTATGCACTTGATTCCCCATCGTTAACCCTTTCCAAATATTCGAGCCTCTGTATTCTGAGCTGGTTTATTTTCTCGCAAGAAAAAGATTGGCCGAAAACATAAGAATTTAAAACAAAAATTAAAATTTGAACCATTTGTCTATAATAGAAAGAATTCTTTCATATCGAAGAGACTTCTCTTAAACTAAAAGAGATTTCTTCGGCTTGAAAAAAAATTCTTTGATCCTAATTCACAAGATGTATTTCGCCGCAAATGCGCCATCAATGGAAAATTTTAATATGAAGGGAGGTAAATGTACAGAGATAGTCAGAATGAGAAATACCAAGGGTGAAATGCTATAAGAAATGCATCACGAACGATGTCAGTGGAGTGAATGTCGCCTGAAACGAAAGACCTTGGATAATAATAGACACGAGTGGAGAGCTTTACATGATGAATTTGTGAAGCTCTTCGCCTAGGTTGATTGTTAGAGATATTGATCAGTGTTCTGGGTCGGAGCAGTGTTGTGGAACAAACGCGTTGTTTGAATGGTACGCCTTTCTAACTCCCTATCTATCTTTCCGTCATTAGTGAATAGGCTACCAAGATAAACGTAATTATTAACTTGTTCTATTCACTCATTGTTTAGGACAATGCTGCCTATTGTTTTCTCATCCTTTCCTTCAAACGCCAAATTTTTTTGTTCACGTTAATTTTGAGGCCCATTTTCTTCATGCTTGTATTCAGTTTGCTCAACATTCTTTGCAAGTCTTCGATTGACTCTGCCATAACAACCTTGTCATCTGCGAACGCTAACCCACGCACCCTCACTGTCCCGAGATCCGCACCTTCTTTGTCGAAGGGGGCCATTCTTAAACACTTGTCCGTGAATATAATAAATAGCCATGACAACAAATGCACATAAAACTTTTTTCCTTTCTCTGAAACTTTTTTCTGTGATCTGCCTTAAGCTAAATATTTGATCCGTACATGATATTCCTGTCACAGACTCTCTTAATTGGATTTTCTAACGCATCGTGTTCTATATCGCAGTTGCGGTATCCTATAGGCTTCATATTCCAATAATTTCTCAAAATATAGCATTTCTCATGCTGACTATCTCTGTACTTTTACCTCCCTTCATGTTAATCAACGCCCATTTCTAAAACAGTCTCTTGCTTCCTTCAAAGTCGTTTTGCATTTTATTCTCTTCTTCTGTTTTCATTTTATCTTAACTTTTCTTGACTAGTAGTTTTACTTTCTTCTTTATGTGTCTGTAATCATTTTCGTCGATAATGGGCTTTTCGGATAGGATTCTTTAAAAAGTTTAGGAAAACTTTGAATTATTTTGAAATAATTTTGAAAGTTTTAGATGTTTTGGAAATATTCTAAAATAATTGCAAAATCGAAAAAAAATTTGAAAAAGAATGTAGAAGATTTTATGGCAAAATTTTGCAGTTGTGCAAAATTAAAAAATGTAGAAAAAAATTCGGGTGATTTTAATTGTAAGTGATATTTACAAATTCTGAAATGATTAAAAAATGATTTAAAACGTGCAGAGAATTCAATTTTTTCCTTAAGTGCAAATTTTTGAAGATTTCGGGAAAATAAAGGTTTCTAAGAATTTTGAAAGGTTTCAGAAGAATGAAAAAATTTTCTTTAGATTCCTAGGAAAATTTAAAATAATTCTTCATTTTGCAAAACTAATATGGAGAGAATATTTTTAAAAAATTCAAACATTTCAACAAACAAATTCGAGTGATTATAAAAGATGTTTACAAGGTTTAGAAGTTTTCAAAAGATTGTGGAATAATTTAAGAATAGAGAAGATTTCCAAAAAATTTTGAACAAAATGTATATATTTTGGAATATTTAAACAAAAATAAGTTTTTTAAAGAGTTTTTAAATTCTTTAAGAGAAGAAAAAGTTCTTCTTGAGATCCTTAGGAAAATGACAAATGATTTTTTATTTTTAAAAATGAATTCTTAGACAAGATTGAAAAAGATTTCGAAACATTTAAAATGATTTCCTGAAATTTCGAAAAAGATTGCAGAAGATTTTAAATCAAATTTTGAGAAAAATTTAAGTTAGTTTGAAAGATATTTATAAGATTTCAGGGAAATTATTTTACTTCTGCAGAATTTTTTGAAAGTTTCAAAAAAAATTCGAATTATTTAAAAATATATTCAGGCATTTTTGAAGTTTTGAAGAGATTACAAATATTTCAAAACTTGAAAATATTGTCGAAAATGCATCAAATATTTTTTTATTTATTACAAACTTCCGAAAGTCCTAAATATTCTTCAAACTGTCTCTGATTTTTTCTGATATTTTGTGAAATCCTGTAAAATAAACAAATTTTATCAAACATTTTCCAGATTCTTAATTTTAAACCTCTGAAATCTTCAAAAATATTTCTAAATTTTCGCAAGAATCTTAGGAAAATCATGTTTATATAACATTGAAAATAAACTCTTGATATCAGAGTGATTTGGTATTTGGATATATCATTTTATGGTTAACTTTTGTTGGATTTGCTACAATCACTCGAAGATTAACTGGTAATTTTTTATTTTTCAGTTGATCCCATAAAAAATTATAAAAAATGTTAAAATAAAAATATGGCGGCTGTTCCTCTAAAATTCTTTAAAGTGGAATTTAAAAAAAAATACATTTTTAAACATTTCTATTTAACTTTCAAAAATATCTTGAATTATTCACGAAAGAGAATCCAAAATTATATTTAAAAAAAAAACGTTCTGGTCTCAAAAATGGTTTAGTTCTCATAAAAATGATAGGATGTCTTTTTTAGATTAGCAGAATATGTATAAAAATACTGGAAAAAATAGAAAAAGTGAGGGTTTCATGCAAATTTTCTATTCATATTTTCAAGATTTAATGGAAAATATAAAAAATATTTTCTGAAAAGCCCCACCTTTTTTATTTTTTCTTATATTCTGTCAACACCCTGAGCTTGATTTAAAGGTCTAAGGCTGATTTGAAATAGAATTGGTCAATACTTATTTCCTTGTATCCAGATCTCAGAATTAACCGAAAAATCTATGGTGTATATGAATAATAAAATTTTTTGAAAACAATGGAACTGTGAAAAATTTAAGAGTTTTAGAGAAATTTGAGAAATTATAAAAATATTGGAATTTTTAAAAATTTAGAAAATTTGAAAATTAAAACAAAAATTGAAACCATTATAAATTAAAAAAATTTTCAGAAATTTTGAGCATTTGATAAATTTTAATGATTTTATCGATTTTGAGCATTCTAGAAATTTTATCAATTTTGAACATTTTAGAAATTTTTATAATTTCAAAACTTTTTTAAAAATTGGAAAATTTTCGATATTTTAGAAATTTTAGTAATTTTATACATTTTGAAAATTTGAGAAGTTTTTATAATTTTAGAAATTTCCAACAGTTTCGAAATTTTGATCATTCTACCAATCTTAATAATGTTTGAAAATTTTAGATATTTTGGAGATTTAGAAATTTCAGAAATTTTGGTGAATTTCGAAATTTTTGAAACTTTGAGATGATTCTATGATGTTTGAAAATTAAAAAACGTTAGAAATTTGAAAATTTTTAACAATAATTTCAGAAATTTAAATGATTTTAGAAATTTCTTACATTTCATAAAATTCTGAAATATTAGAAAGTTTGAAAATTTTGAATATTTTACAAATTTTAATAATTTTTGAAAATTTTATATATTTTAGACATTTTGGAAATTTAGAAATTTCAGAAATTTTGAGGAATTTCGAAATTTTTGAAACTTTGAGATGATTCTATAATTTTAGAAATGTTGACAATATTGTAGATTTGGAACATTTTAGAAATTTTAGAAAATGTTGGAATTTTTAAAAATTTGGAAACTTTGAAAATTAAAAATAAATTGAAACCATGATGAATTTAAAAATTTTTCAGAAATTCTGAACAATTGATCAATGTTGATAATTTTATAAATTTTGAACATTTTAGAAATTTTGATAATTTTATTAATTTGGAACATTTTAGAAATTTTCAAAAAATCAAAACATTTTAAAAATTTTGGAATTTTAGATATTTTAAAATTTTTCGTAATTTCAAAAAGTTTGAAAATTTGAGAGGGTTTTATAATTTTAGAAATTTTCAACAGTTTCGAAATTTTGATCATTTTACCAATTTTTGAAAATTTTAGATATTTTAGACATTTTGAAAATTTAGAAATTTCAGAAATTTTGGTATATTTCGGAATTTTGAAATTTTTGAAACATTGAGATAATTCTATAATTGTAGATATGTTGACAATATTGTAAATTTGGAAAATTTCAGAAATTTTGATCACTTAAAACATTTGGAACCTTCTAGAAATTTTGCTAATTTTAGAAATTTAAATAACGTTAGAAGTTATTTGTTCATTAATTGAAGAAATTTGAATGATTTTATAAATTTTTAACATTTCATAAAATTCATAAATATTAGAAAGTTTGCTAAGTTTGAAAAATTTGAATATTTCAAAAAATTTTGAATATTTTACAAATTTCGAATATTTTACAAATTTTAGAAAATTTGAGAAATTTGAACATTTTGTCAAATTCAGAAATTTTGATAATTTCAGAAATTTTTAACATTTTAGAAATTTTGAAAATCTTAGAAATTTTCAAAATATACAGAAATTTAGATAATCGAAAAATTTTCAAAATTTTTGGAAAGTTTCGGTACCACAGTTTTCGCGGTGACACATCACATTATATTTAAGGACACGGCTGACCAAAGAAGGTCACTACCACTTAAGAAGGCGCCGCTCGCGAGTATGGTGCTAATGACTTTTTTATTCCATAACTCACACAATTCCATCGTCCAAACGTCAAAAGTGAGCTTCCAACCACATTCTAACGAAATCCAAAAGATTGGTAAAAAAATTTAAAAAGAAAATTTAAATTTTTTCCGCAGCGTGAAGTAAGCACTCCAATTTTGAAAACTCAATATCTTTTTGAGTTTTGCCGTCAAAACGAAAAGAATTGGCTTCTAAACGCATCCTAACGACATCCAAACGATTCCATTAAACAAACGTTGGATATTCAATTGTTGGTGTGCTAACTTCACGGACATGAAAAAGCAGACACGCGTGTAGCGCGCGATCAAGTTTAAAATTACTGTAAAATTTAAAAAATCGAAATTTAAAAAATCAGTGCCTCATTGTACTAAAGCTTAAAGTACTAAGTACTACTATTATACTAAGGCTTACTAAAGTGCCTAATTGTATTTAAGCTCATTCCGGCACTACAAATAAGTTCATCTCGACATTCTTTGCAAGTCTTCGATTGACTCTGCCATAACAACATTGGCATCTGCGAACGCTAACCCACGTACCCTTACTGTCCCGCAATCCACACCTTCTCAGTTTCGCAATAACCGTACACTCGCTTTGCTACCAGCATATATTGTTTTTATTGCGTGTAGGAGCCATCCAATGACTCCCTACTTTTTTAGGACTTTTATGATCTTTTTGAGTTTTGTTGTTCAAACGAAAAAAATTGGCTTCTAAACGCATCCTAGCGACATCCAAACGATTCCATTAACTTTTTTTTCCAAAATTCCATTAAACAAAAGTTGGATATTTAATTGTTGGTGTGATAACTTCACGGACATGAAAAATCACACCCGCACGTAGCGCGCGATTAAGTTTAAAATTAGTGTAAAATTTAAAAAATCAAAATTTAAAGAATCAGTGCCTAATTGTACTATAGCTTAAATTACTAAGTACTACTATGGTACTAAAGCTTACTAGAGTGTCTAATTTTTAATTGTGCCTAAATTTTAATTAAAGCTTATTCCGGCACTAGAACTGAATTCATCTTGACACCAACAATATAAAATGAATAACTTAATTAATTAATTGCGGATAATACAATCTTCTGGGAATGGAATTGGCCCCACTATTATCCAACTGCCATAAGACATTATAACAAGTCTATTATAATTTATAATTATTGTCGCGAATATTTGGTGCTGAGAAACTCTGGATAAATCTCCCTAGGGAGAAGTATGGGAGAGGTCAATGAAATTGGGACGGTCCTGTCCGCGAAACTATCCCTGGCAAGGCGTCTCATTAAAATAGTTAGGCTCAATTAGGCTGTGTCTAGGGGAGCTCCAAGGTACCCGACACTATTGTGTATCTTCCGTCCTCGAGTTTGGTCCTGCTATCGCCCCTGGAACTTTACCGTAACTGCATCTGCACGGTATATTAGCCACCGATATCCATAATACAATTTGTCAGTGACCCCTCTTTTATTAACAAGAAATAACTGCAGAGTGCCTCATAATATTTGCAAATTATGTTACGGTGGCGAACAGTGGGGAAAAATGATTTTTTTGGTTCAAAATAACTTCCAGCCCACAAATATTGACCGCTTTGGACAAAAAAGATTTGACAAAAAGCTGATAAGATTTATAAAAAAGATGTCGAGCCTAATTTTTAAATTTTTTTATTTTTTTTTTAAATAGCAATTTATTTTATTTGACGTTCTCGGTGCTCGTCAATTACAGGAAAATTGTTGAAATCGCCTAAGTTTCATAGAGTAACATTAGCTGAAGATGTTCCAATATTATATAATGAACCAAAAAAATTGATACAAACAAATTATTTGTTGAAAGAATATTTTCTACGATTTTCCATAATTTTACATTTTTTGAAGTTATATTGAAAGAACTTTGGTTAAAAACAACATAAAGATGAAGAAATTTCTCCTTGAGATCATTATTGTTTATTATATAAACAAATGCATTAATCAGGAATTTTTCTGCAAAAAAATTCGTTTTTTTTCAGTTGGGAACTTTATGACATTTTCAGCAACATTCATAATTATTGGGAACTCAATGATAATTTCATTAACACTCATACTTAGTTGATAAATTCTATGCTGTTTTAAACAAATATAATAAACTTATGCATTATTTCGGTATGTGTCGACGAAAAAGTTTTTTTTCTTCAATCTCAGTCCTTTTAGTTTAAGTTTATCATTACTTGCAGTTTCAGGATCGAGTAGAATGACTTTTTTCTTCCACTTTTGTTTATGATACACTCTTTTTGGATCAGTGGAAATCAACATGTTGCTGAAATTATCACTAAATTCCCAATTGAAAAGACTTACATCGAAAAACTAGCTGTGAATTCGATCTCGAGTGTTATAAAATAATACAAAAAATTTTGATCCATCAAGCTAGCACCTCCAAAATTTTGGACTTTTTTTGGGCTGTATTGCCGATTTTTGGGCTCCTATACTTTTTTTGAAAATTAAAATTTGGTGTGGAGGTGCTGGCTTGAGTCAAGCCAGCACCTCCACTACATAAAAATTAAAAATTAAAGACGACAGAATTTTGGGCTTTTTTTGGGCTCTTGAACGCGCCAACAACCAATTTCCAAAAACTACCCCTGCCGGAAATAAAACTACCCCCTACATAAAAACTCAAACTAGGAAGAAAAAAGGTACACCACAATTTTGGGCTTATTTTGGGCTCTCGAATGCACCAAACAAAATTGTGCAAAACCACCCTATGTACAAAAAAACAACCCCTAAGTAAAAACTCAAACATGGAAAAAACAAAATAGAAAGTAGTGTTGGGCTTTTCTTTGGCTCACGAATGCTTGATTTTTTGTTGGAAAAAAACACCCCTACGTCTAAAAAATCAAATGCCTATCTATGAATTCGAATTTCAACTTTCAAGGAGCCCAAAAATCAAAGACTCTATTCACCCTATACAATTCTGAGTCTGAAACATTTACAAAGTAAATTTCTAAAAAAGGTAATTCTTTGACGGTGTTGTTATTTTTGAGGAGCCCAAAAATTAGCGACTCTACACAGTAATATTCTGAAAGAGATTATTTTTTTACCAAGTCATATCTGCTTGGCGTCAAGGGGTTGCTTTTGAACTTTAAGGGTTGGAGCCCAAAAATCGGTGTTGGTATTTTTAAAAAGCACAAAAATCAGAGACTCTATTCACACTGTGAAATTCTAAAAAAAATAATTTTTTGACAAAGTCATATCTGCGTCGTGTCAAGGGGGTTGATTTTGACGTTAGGGGATGGAGCCCAAAAATCGGTGTTGGTATTTTTGAGGAGCCCAAAAATAAGAGTCTCTATTCACACTGTGAAATTCTAAAAAAAATAATTTTTTGACAAATTCATATCTGCGTCGTGTCAAAGGGGTTGATTTTGAACGTTAAGGGTTGGAGCCCAAAAATCAGTGTTGGTATTTTTGAGGAGCCCAAAAATTAGAGACTCTATTCACACTGTGAAATTCTAAAAAAGATTATTTTTTGACCAAGTCATATCTGCTTGGCGTCAAGGGGTAGATATTACTTTGTCAAAAAATAATCTTTTTCAGAATTTCACAGTGTGAATAGAGTGTCTTATTTTTGGGCTTTTTAAAAATACCAACACCGATTTTTGGTCTTCAACCCTTAAAATTCAAAAGCAACCCCTTGACGCCAAGCAGATATAACTTGGTCAAAAAATAATCTCTTTCAGAATATTACTGTGTAGAGTCGCTAATTTTTGGGCTCCTCAAAAATAACAACACCGTCAAAGAATTACCTTTCTTAGAAATTTACTTTTTAAATGTTTCAGACTCAGGTTGTTTTTTTGTACATAGGGTGGTTTTGCACAATTTTGTTTGGTGCATTCGAGAGCCCAATATGAGCCAAAAATTATGATGCACTTTACTTTTTTCAGATTTTATTTTCGACAATAGGGTGGTTTTTTTGCACATAGGGGGTGGTTTTTCTCATTTTTTTCCGTGCATTTGAGAGCCCAAAATAAGCCCAAAATTTTGGTGTACTTTTTTTCTTCCTAGTTTGAGTTTTTATATAGGGGGTAGTTTTATTTCCGGCAGAGGTAGTTTTTGGAAATTGGTTGTGGGCGCGTTCAAGAGCCCAAAAAAAGCCAAAAATTCTGTCGTCTTTAATTTTTTATTTTTCAAAATTTTTATGTAGTGGAGGTGCTGGCTTGACTCAAGCCAGCACCTCCACACCAAATTTGAATTTTCAAAAAAAGTAGTGAAGCCCAAAAATCGGCAATACAGCCCAAAAAAAGCCCAAAATTCTGATACAAAAAATTTGGGAATTTCGATTGTGGAGGTGCTAGCTTGATGGACCTAAAAAATTTTTTAAATACAAAGACAAACAGACAAATCAAATTTTGCATTCGAAATGATAATTTTTCGAGCTGGTAAAGGGAAGGAAAAAGTTCTGTCGCACCCTATCCCTTTCCCAGCTTTATGATTTCTTTACAAACATTGTCAGAATTATTCTTTTTGAAAATTTATAATCAAAAAGTCTTTTCTATTCATGCGTCAACTTTGAATTATGTCGATGAAAAAAGTTTTTCTGTTTGAAACAGATAATTCAAATATTGTAAATGAGCATAATTTCCTTAATCTTCAATAAAGTGTATTAATATTATAGATCAATTGATTTGCCGCGAATCAAGAAATCTTCTCCGTTCTTGCATTTATTTTCAATTATGTTAGTGAAAGAATTTTTACTATAAAAAATCGTATTTTCAAATATTATGCATTACCATAGCTTCCTTACTCTTCAATAAAATGTTTCAATGCTATGCGTCAATCGATTCGTCTTGAATGAACACATCTGTTCTGTTCAATAGATACACTTACAACCAAAAGGATTAATTTTCCACCGCAAAATGACGAATTTTTAATAAGATACATGAATTTTCTGCTAAAAATAACAAACAAAAACAAAACGAATTTTTAACAAAATAGTTGAATTTTCAGAAAAAGAAATTTTTTTTTTAATTCATATTTTTAGTTGAAAAATCAAATTTTTGCTAAAAAATAAACCTATTTTTATAAAAATTGAACTATTTTAGAGAAAATGTAACTATTTTTAAGCAAATCTACTTTTTTCATAAACAATTATATTTTTGTATTGAAAATTCAACTGTTTTGTAGACACTTCGCCTTTTTATCTTAAAAATTAAACATCTTTGTCGAAAATTGATGAATTTTGTTGAAAGTTTGTGCTTTTGGCAGAATATTAATCTTTCTGGTGGAAAAATCCATCTTTTTGGTTGAATATTTAATTTTTTTTTCAGAAATAATAATTTTGGTTAAGAAACACACTATTATATTAAAAACTTGTTTTTTGTTTGTTTATTCCAAATGGTTAAAAATTCTTCTTTTGATAAGAAATTCATCTTCTGGGTTAGAAAATGAATCTTGTTTGTTGGAAATTCATCTCATTGCTTGAGAATTCAAGTATTTTTTTAAACACTTATTTTTGCTTTCGTTTAATTCAACTGGTGGAAAAGTTGTATTTTGATTGAAAAGTCACCTTTCTCGCTTCAAAATTCATCTTTTTTTTGTCTAGAAATGAACTATTTTCTTAATTCTTTTTTAAACGTAACTAGTTAAAAATTCGTCTTTTCGTAGAAAAGTGATCTTTTAATACTCTTCTAAAAAATTAGTATTTTTGGCTTGAAAATTCAACTGTTTTTGATTGAATTCTAATATTTTGTTGAAGGATTCGACCATCTGGTTCAAAACGTATCTTCTTAGGTTAAAACTTCAACAACTTTGATAAAATTATAATTTTTGATCCAAAATTCAACTGTTTTGATAAGAATTCACCCTTCCGGTGAAAAATTAACTCTTTGGGTTGAAAATCCATCCTTTTGGTAGAAAATCAATTTTTAGCAAAATATTTTCGAATCTGTCAAAATTTGATTGCCCATAATGTAAAATTGTTTAATTTCGAACTTTTTGATGTTGAATAAACTCGATCTAAAAATCTTCAGTTTCAGTTGCTTTTCTGTTTGAAGAGTTCGAAATAATAATCGGTACATTTTAATTTAATTTGAAATTTTGAACGCTTTTCAGAATATTGTTCTTACTTCAATACTTCAAATGATATCGTTGAACTATTTTTTCTATTGCCTTTTTTATTAATTTGTTAATTGTTGTCTATTTATTGTCCACTAATTGTAGTTTGTCGATTTATTGTCTATTTATCATTTGTCTTATTGTCTACTTTTCTATTATTCTATTTTCGATTATAGCTCCCATGTGACAAATAAACATATGTTTGTTTTTCCGAATCAGGAAAAATACCAAAGTGAAAAACTCTGTTTAAAAATTGATCATAATCGATTGGAAACTCCATTTGACACTGAAATAAATAATAACCCTATTTGGACTTTATGAACCGAGAAACCAAAATCAATCTTCGAGCTTGATACGACTGGCTATCTCGGAACGTTGTTCGAACCGTTAGATTATTTATTGAAGAGAATCGAATTCCCAGGAGGATTGAATGTGGTCAGGTGAGCGGAAAATCAACATCTTTCAAGGAGACGATCGAGTAAGCACGATCAACAGAAATAATCAGAAGCATTCGATTGAATCTAACGTCTTGTGGTAACGAACCGTAGCGAAGCTTCTGATGCTAACCCGGACATATTGATGACAAATCGTGTGTTATATTTGCGAGAACTTCACAGAAAAAAAAATTTGATATTGAACAAAAAAATGGCGTCAAAGTGTACTCAAACGAAATCAATCCGTGATTGGTCCATATTAATCAGTACGAATATTGTAAGAAATTCTGTTTTTCAGTTTTTGCATTAATCAGGAGAGCGAACAGAACTGAAGTTCAAAATGAGTTTGTAAACAAACGACCTAAAACAAATAAGAGTCCCTAGTTTTTTCTGTGTTAGGACACAATTGAATCACTTTATTTATTGAGTGATTACCGCAGAAAAAATGATACCATTTAAAGTTATTGTTTTGTGTTTTGAAAGGAATCTGTATTATCATTAGAGAATAACAGAAAATATTTCACGTCTTTTCAGACTAGATGGAGCTATGAAAACCACAGAACTACTAATTTTCGGAAAGGTACTTTTCCATTAAGCTACTAGAGAGATCGGGAGAAGAAACTTTTTTCAGAAATACACTCATTATTTCGCTAAAAGGTGCAAATAAAAATTTTCAAGGTATCTGTATTATCATTGGAGAATAACAGATAATATTTAACGTCTTTTCAGACTAGATGGAGCTATGGAAGAAAAATTATTTTAAATCTTTTTTTTCTGAAAAAGATGTTCTTCTTTCGCTCAGCTGGGAATCGAACCACAGAATTACTGACTTCCGGTCAGGTGCTTTTCGATTATGCTACGGAAGGAGAAGATCTTTTTTCAGAAAAAAATGATTTAAAATAATGTTTCATGTTTATCCTCAAAATTTTAGTCAACTAATTTTTTGACTTCTTCCAGGAATCATGAAAGCGGGACAACGGCAATAAAAATAAAGTCTTTTGCAGTAAACTTAAACATATTTTATATCTTTCTCTCTACAAAAAACTTATAAAAAGCTTTTAAACTTTTGTGCTTCTTATTAAAACTTCAGAATCTTTTGTCTAACGCCGTATCTTACTAAAAGTTGCTCTACATTATGGAAAATGAAATGCAACTTAAAAAGCCATTTTGAAGTGATTAAAAATTTGTAAAGGAATTTCATTTCTAAGGATTTAAGGGATTTAAAAAAAATTTTCATTGGCTATTTATCAATTTACTAAAATTTCAGAAGATGTGGATCAATTTTAAAGAATCCTAAGGGATTCCATAAGATTTCGGATGATTTCAATGATTTTTCAAGGAATCTGTATTATCATCAGAGAATAACAGAAATTTTTAACATCTTTTCAGACTAGATGGAGATATGAATTACAAATTATTTTTATTAATTTTTTTCTGAAAAAAGATCTTCTCCTTTCGCTTCGCTGGGAATCGAACTTCAGAACTTCCGAATGCCGGTCGGGTGCATTACCATTAAGCTACTAGAGATATTGAGAAAAGAAACTTTTTTTCTGAATATCCACGCATTATTTTCCTAGATGGTACAAGTTAAATTTTTCAAGGAATCTGTATTATCATCAGAGAATAACAAAAATTTTTTACGTCTTTTCAGACTAGATGAAGATATGAATTGAAAATTCAATTAAAAATTAAAAAATAAAAATTTGATGATAATACAGATGCCTTGAAAAATTCAACTTGTACCATCTAGCAAAATCCGCAGCGAAAGGAGATCTTTAAAAAAAAAATAATTAAAATGATTTTTAATTCATATCTCAATCTAGTCTGAAAAGACGTTAAAAATTTCTGTTATTCTCTGATGATAATACTTTGAAAATTTTAACTTGTACCATCTAGCAAAATAATGCGTGTATTTTCTGAAAAAAGTTTCTTCCCTCGATCTCTCTAGTAGCTTAATGGGAAAGCACCCGACCGGCAATCGAAAGTTCTGAGGTTCGATTCCCAGCGGAGCAAAAGGAGAAGATCTTTTTTCCAGAAAAAAATTAATTGAAATAATTTTTAATTCATATCTCCATCTAGTCTGAAAAGACGTTAAAAATTTATGTAATTCTCTGATCGTAATACAGATCTTTTGAAAAATTTAACATGTACTATCTAGCAAAATAATGCGTGTATTTTCTGAAAAAAGTTTCTTCTCTCGATCTTTCTAGAAGCTTAATGGGAAAGCACCCGACCGACAATCGCAAGTTCTGAGGTTCGATTCCTAGCGGAGCGAAAGGAGAAGATCTTTTTTTAGAAAAAAATTAATTAAAATGATTTTAATGATTTCAAGAGTTTTCCAAATATTTTGAAGCAATTCCAAAGATTTCGAAGAATTTTAATAATCTCAGGATATTTTTAAAAATTAGAAGCAACTCTCAAATGATTCCAATATTCTAAAGGTATTTCAAAGAACTATAAAGGGTTTAGGGTATTACTAAAAATTCCTTGGAATTTTCAGGACAGCTAAACAATGTAAAGAAATTTCAAAAAATTTTCAATATCTGAGGGAAGGGTATTTTAAGAGATTTCAAGGAATTTTAAATGTATTTCAATAATATTTAGAGGCATTTTATAAGATTTTGTATTTTATTTACTTTATATGTGCACAGCATCCATTTCAAACATTTAAATAGCTGTAAAATGTTTCAAGGAATTTTCAAAGAGTTGAAATATCTTAGGGAAATTCAAATAGATTCCAATAATTTGAATTATTTTCAAAGCATTTTAAAGATTTTACGATATTAAAAAAAAACTCTAAGTAATTTTTAAGAGCTTCAAAATCTTTCAAGGGATTTTGAAAGATTTGAAAGTATTTAAGTTAGGGCAAATAAACAGATTTCAAAGAATTTGCGTCGAATTTTAATAATATTTGATTTGATTCCAAAAGATTTTGAGATACATTGAAACATTCAAGAAAATTTCAAGAGCTTCACGAAGTGCCAAGGGATTTCAAAATAATTTAAAATATTTTACGGGATTTTATAGGATATAAAGGCATTTTCAGGAGTTAAAAAAAATTCAAAGAATTTTATTTTTAAAGATCTTTAGGGATTCAAAAGAAAATTTTAATGAGGTTTTTGATAATTTAAAAAAATTAAAAGTTAATTAATTTTAAAAGTTTAAAATTTTAAAAGTTGGGGATTGAGATTATATAATCTGTAATTTTTTAGGATGTTTTGACAGATTCTAAGGGATTCTATAAGATTTCTGATGATCTCAATGATTTTAAGAAATTTTCAAATATTTCAATGTAATTTTAAATATTTTAAAGAATTTTAATAATTTAAGGAAATTTTTGAAGATTTTAAAATGTCCATTTGATTTCAATAATTTGAAGGAATTTAAAAATTTTTTGAATATTTTATGGTATTTTAAAAATTTTCCAGGAATTTTCAAGACAGCTAAAAAATTTCAATTGATTTCAAAAGATATCAAATATCTTAGGGAAGTTCTAATACATTCCAATAATTTGAAGCGTTTTTGAAGAGAATTAAATATTTTCAAGAAAATTTTAAGGATCTTGAGGGATTTAAAAAAATATTCATGGGTTTTTTAAAGAATTTACTAGAATGTTAGAAGATACGAAACTATTTTATAGAATCTATATGGTTTTGGGATATTTAAAAAAATTCCAAGGTAATTTATCAAAGTTCTGATGATTTCAATGATTTTTAGGGTTTTTTAAATACTTGAAGGTAATTCAAGATATTTCAAAGAATTTTATAAGTGTTAAGATATTGGTAAAGAATACAAGGAATGTACAATAGATTTTTAAATTCAAATGGATTTCAAAATATTTGATAAGATTTCAAAATATTCTGAAGGATTTGAAATATTTTAGGTGATTTTAAAAGATACCAATGCACTTTCAAGATGTAACAAAATTTTCAAGAAATTTTCAAAGATTTCAGGAGATTTGAAAAAAAAATTTAATAATTTACTCGAATTTCAGATGATATGAAACGATTTCATAGGATCTAAAAGTTTCTGCAATATTTCAAGATTCCAAGGTAATTCAAAAGATTTCTGATAATTTCAATGATTTTAAGAGATTTCGAAATATTTCAAGATAATTTGGAAGATTTCAAATAATTTTGGAGATTTAAGGATATTTTTAAAGATTAACAGAAATGTCCAATTGATTTTAATAATTTGAAGGGATATTAAAGTCTTCAAAATTTATTTGTCTGGAGTAATCGTATTAACGTCGAAATTTATATTTATTCAAAATTCAAAAACTCGGACGTTATCATCTATAAATGGTAATCACATCTTCCAAATATTAATTTAATAATTTTTGAAGGAATTTTAAAGTATTTCAGGGTAATTTCAAAGCATACAAGAAAAATTTAAGAGCTTGCAAAAGTTGTGAGGAATTTAAAAAGGTTTCAAAGAATTTGAAATATTTTAGGGTATTTTAGAAGATTCCAAGGTATTTTTAGAAGCTTGAAAATTTGTCAAGGAACTTTTAAGGATTTTGAAGGATTTAAAAAAAATGTTTATTGGATTTTTGAGAATTTACTATAATTTTAGAAGATATGAAATTATTTAATAGAATCTATAAGATAACCGGATATTTCAAAAAGGTCACAAGGGATTTTATAAGATTTCCGACGATTTCAGTGATTTCAAGGGATTTCCAAATATTTCCAGGTAATTCCAAAGATCTTGAAAATGTTTGGAGATTTTAGAATAATTTGAAAGGTAATTTAAAGGGATTTCTAAATATTTCCAGGTAATTCCAAAGATCTTAAAAATTATTAGAGATTTTAGGATATTTTCAAAGGCGTTACGGAATTTATAATTTATTTCAATATTTTTAAGGGTTTCCAAAGAATTTTATTTTAGGATATTTTTAAAAATTCGGAAGAATTTTCAAATCAGCTAAAAAATGCAAGAGATTTCAAAAGCTTTGAAATATCTTATAGAAGTTCTAATAGACTTCAATAATTCGAAGTGTTTTTGAAGAATTTTAAGGATTTCCGGGTACTTTTCAAAATTTCTAGTAATTTCTAGGAGCTTCGAAACATTTTAACGGATTTCAAAAGATTTTAAAGGATTAAAAGTATTTTAGGGTATTTCAAAAGATTTCAAGGAATCATCAATATAATATTTGAAGTCACAATAATATTTAAAGAGATTGATAGGATTGTGAGGTATTTTTAAAGCATTTGTGCAATTCTCCAGACATTAAAAAAGTTTAAAGGGATTGCAAAAGACTCGAAAATATTTTAGAAGATTTCAAAAAATTTTAAAGGATTTGAAATATTTTGGGATATTTCAGAAGATTCCAAGGAATTTTTAAGAGAAAAACAAATTTTCAAGGCATTTCTAAGGGTTTTAGGTGATTTGAAAAATTTGCATAGGGTTCGTAATAATTTAATAGAATTTCAGAAGATATAAAACGAACTGCAATATAATCATGGCTATGTATAGAGCCTTCCCTACTCCTCCTACAACATATATCGAGTATCCGGTTGGGTAACTGACCACAGTAGCCAAACCTCGGATTTGATTTGACACGTGTGAGGTTGTATACAAGGATCTAGACCAACCCACTAAATGCACACCGAGTACTTGCAAATTAATCCCTTTAGACCTCTCTATATTTAGTTTGATTCAAGTTTCCAGTAAAGTAACTTTTTCTCCACTACTCCCACTCACCTTACTTACCCTAACTTTCTCTCCCCTCTAAGCATTCACTTTCTCGTACGACACTTTCCCCTCCCCTCTTGCACCCCTCTGATTCCACCTTACCCCCACCAAATACATTTTCACCCCACCTATTCCATCTATTCCCTCACCTTTCCCTACTTTCACTCAAGTCCTCCCCTCCCCCGATTCTCTCACCTAACCTTCCACTCACTTCTTCTACTTCCACTACCTTCCCCTACTTGTAGTCACTTACACATACTTAATACATTTCCCCTACTTCCATCTCTAATCCCTACTCCCCCACACTTCCTCTAACCCCATTACCTCACTTCCCTTCCAACCAACCACCCCCGATTCCCTCACATAAAGTTTCCTCACTTTTCCTACCTCTCCACTATTTCCTGGTCCACATTATATACATTTCTTGCAAACTTTTTATCTCTCCTTTCCATCCATCCCCATATCTCTGCTCCATTTCCTCCTCCTCCTCCAGTCTAACCCTAGCGTCCACCTCATATACCTTTCTTGTAAACCCTCAATCTCTTTTCTTTTCTACCATCTTCATAGCCTAGCCATACCAGCGTATCAAATAATCATATTGTGCTTCTCCAATATGTTTCAACCTTCTTTTTGCCATTCCGTATTTCTGTTTTATTACCCCTGCCGCTTTTATCATCTTTTCTCTTATATGAGCCCTATTACGTCCATTTGTTTGCAGGGTATTTCCTAAATATTTAAACTCGTTTACTTCTTCTTACTTTGCTCCCTTCCATCTCACAGTCAATTCTTTCTTTCTTCCCCCTCTAGTTCTAAACCTCACTCAAACTTCCCCTCACTTTCCAGCTCTCCACTATTCCCTAAGAGTTTACATAACCTCCGTCTCTTAAAATATTACCAACTAAATGTTTTATATTATCATCTTCTTAGTATTTATAAATATATATATATATATATATATATATATATAAATTCCTATATCTGGATCCTTATTTCTATTTTTACTATAGTGCGATTCCAAAAGTACTGGCGAATGAGTGAGTGGTCATATGCGAAAGCGTATCTGTATCTCAATCTACTTATACTATTACATAACTATTACTTACAAATCTTTACATTTCTAATTGAAGAGACTTCCTTTTTCTCTCCCTTTCAATTCTGATCTACCTCCATTTTACCATTTTTTTCCCATTCGCTCCTTTATCCCCTTCCAACTCCTTCATCCATTCCTCACTCAATCCATCCTCCCTAGAATCTTTATCACATTCTCTTGCCAGTATCCTTCATCTTCCATTCCTCTCCTACATCTTTCCCATATACGCTATCATGTTTCCTCTTCCCATGCATAGATTCTGCACTTTCGGTTCTCTTTCTTTTCCCAGTACAACCCTTCTCTCACCTCGTTTCCCAATCCGAATCTGGCTATCCTGGTCCACCTTCTCTCTCCCCATCCCTTTTCTAAATACTTTGGTACTCGGTCCTTCTTTATCATATTATACCAATTTTTATATTTTGGTGCCTTAATCATCTACTTATCTTTCTATTAATTGTCTTTTCCTGTCCCTTTTCTCCAACTCTTCAACATTCTTCTACCTTCTTCAAACACTTCTTCGCTAACACCCTCCCTTTTCCTCCGTTAGATTCGTCTCAAACTTCCATACCCTCTCTACTACTCTAGTACTTAATTTATCCCTTTGCGCAATTTTCTCTCCCATATATTCAGGGTCCTCCACTCTAACACTAGCTTCTACATTATATACCTTTCTTGTAATCTTTTGATCTTCCTCCTTTCCGTCCATCCTCGTAGCTCTGCTCCATTGCCTCCTCCGCCTCCAGTCTAACCCTAGAGTCCACCTCATATACCTTTCTTGTAAACCCTTGCTACATTTCGCGTTATTGCGGTTACTTAATTCTTTTTCATAGAATGTAAAGTTTCCCCAGTTATTTGTATATGTTATTTAAGACCACAATGTTGAGAAATTACTTGAGTTACGTTTAGGTTTCTCGAAGGTGAATCACCGAACTCTTTTGGTTTTGAAATTGAACGAAATATAAGATTTAGAAGCAACCGACAAACTCACGATAATTTAACTAAGAAGATCTATTTAATCTCGACCCTAGAACAGATAGAGATAAAAGAAACTAAATACCTTCACCACGTTTTTCTTCTGTGCAGACATTAAAAAAAAAAATACTAATGCTTACATTCATTGATTGTAAGCCAGAGAATCAGTGCTAAGAACCATTACTTAAAATTTTTAAATCATAGAAATAATTTATTTTCATAAGATAAATCTTGGATATTTTATTGGCGAGCATTTGGCTTTAAGTTTTAAAGAAATTAAAATTTAAATATTGTACATTTGTAGTACTTTCATCCACAAATTCTTACGAGCCACAATGCGGGCAAACCAACATTGCAGAAAGAAAGAATATGTGGATTCCAATATCTTTGCAATGTAAAGCAAAGGAATCTTGGGCGAGCCAGGAGACGGGCAAACAAATTTAAGGAAAGCTTTAAATTCAATTACTATACACCTGGCTACAAACGTGCATTAAAAGCATAGGAGAAGACAAGTATTAACTTCATCCATACACTCTTAAAGGCCATATTGCGGACGAACCAAAATTTCATAAGGAAAGATATATGCGGATTCAGATAGCTTCGAAATCTATAGCAAAGGAATCTTGGGCTACACAGGAGACGGGCAAACCAATGTTAAGGAAAGCTTTAAATTCAATTACTATGCACCTAGCTACATATGTGCATGAAAAGCATAGGAGAAGACAAGTATTACTTTCATCCATACACTCTTAAAGGTCATAATACGGGCGAACCAACATTACAGAAAGAAAAATATGTACGGATTCAGATAGCTTCGAAATGTGCACCAAAGGAATCTTGGGCGAGCCAAAAGACGGGCAAACCAATCTCAAGGAAAGCTTTAAATTCAATTACTATACACCTAGCTACAAACGTGCATTAAGAGCATAGAAGAAGACAATTATAACCTTCATCCATACACTCTTAAAAGCCATAATGCGGGTGAACCAACATTACAGAAAGAAAGATATGCACGGATTCAGATAGCTTCGAAATTTATATCAAAGGAATTTTGGGCGAGCCAGGAGACGGGCGAACCAATCTCAAGGACAGTTTGAATTCCATTACTATTTACCTAGCTATAAACGCTCATTAAAAGCATAGGAGAAGACAAGTATTGACTTCATCCATACACTCTTAAAGGCGATGATGCGACCGAACCAACATCACAGAAAGAAAAATATGTACGGATTCAGAAGGCTTCGAAATGTATAGCAAAGGAATCTTGGGCGGGCCAGTAGACGGGCGAACCAATCTCAAGGAAAGCCTATTAATTCTATTGCTATACACCTAGCTACCATTATTCTCCAGCACAAAAAAACGGAATTAAATTAATAAAAGAAAAGCATCCATGCTTATAGAGAAACACTCATATCGCCAATTCACGAAACTATCACTTATTCCTTTAGTTCTGAAGAAGAGTAAGTTAAAATACCATTGGTGGTGACATGACAGCACTCCACTACCTTACAAATCTAATTAAGCACACTCTTCTCTGGAGCGCAGACCGAAAGCGACCTGGTCAGAACGAGCATCGAGACCTTAATGATAAACTGTGTGGGACCCGTCTCCCACTGCACTGGCTCTCCGTGCGGGTTGAGCATGCTATGTCGCGATTGGCTGGAAGTCCCCACTCTGCTCGATGAAAAGGGGTCTTTCTGCCGTTTGCTTTTTGCGATATTCGCAGCGCGAAGTGACTTTCTAACGGAGATAGTACACGCTGGAGAGCAAGCCTACACGCTATACCCTCAATCTATTTTCTTTTCTCCCACCTTCATATCTCTCCTCCATAGCCTATTACCGGCCATGCCAGCGAATCAAATAACCATATTCTCCAATATTTTTTTAACCTTCTTTTTCCTATTCCCCATATCTGTTTCATTACCCATACCGCTTTTTTTATCATTCCTCTTATATGAGCCCTATTGTGTCCATTTGTTCGTCAGGTATTTATCAAATATTTAATCTCCTTTACTTCTTCTAACTTTACTCCCTTCCATCTACCAGTCAATTATTTCTTTCTTCCTCCTCCATTTCTAAATCTTATTATCTTTGTCTTTTCTACCTTTAAATTCAACTCTTTCCCATCTAGGCTTTACACCAATCCTTTTGTTAAGCCCATCCCATCTTCATTCTTTGTCATCAACACTATATCATCCGCGGATGCCAGTATATGTATCTTTTCTTTACCCATCCTAACTCCTCCCCATCCTTTTCATTTTTGTTTATAAATATTAAGTAAAAGTGTGGTTGGAGGTCATCCTTGCCTTACTCCTCTCACCAACCACAAACTATCTCCTACTTACTCTTCTGAATTAACCCTGCTTTTTTTCTCTCTAAAAATTTCCGATACTCTCTTTACTAAACCCTCTCATTTCTGCATGAAAATACAAAATCATTAACGGCTACTTTTAAAATTGAAGTCATACAAATGTAAAAACTTTTGAAAAAAGTGTCAAAGTTATACAATTAGGACGCACTATTTTGTACAGAATAGCTGTGAAAATTCAAGTGAAGCACACGTTTTAGATTTGAAGTTTCTTGAGACGAGTGATAAAGTATAATTTAAGTGAATTTAAGAATTTCAAATTTACTTTTTCTGGAAAAAATTCTGAAAACTGGAATTGTTGTAGTGAAGGCAACTACGTCACATGTTTTATTTCATCGCATTTTCACCTCACAATTCACGTTAGAGGCCAAAGTTACAAGAGTCTGAGGCTGCAGTAGTTCCTTGCCACCACAAATAATTTAGCGATTTTTCCAGAGTGCCATACCCTTTACTAAGGTCGAGAGAGTCTTTCCATTCTTTTTTCTTCTCTTTCCCATGTACTCTACGTTCTTTATGTTAATAAAAAACTCACTTATTTTGCTGTCCCTTTTTCTAGAAAATAGGAAGTAAAATTGAACTTTAGTGCACCTGGAATTCTGCATATTTGTACCAGAATGCCCAGTCAGGAAAAATTCAGGCATTTTAAAGAAAAATTTCAAAATTCAGGGAATTTCTGTAAGAACTCTCAGAAACACTTTAAGTGACTGTCGAGAATAATCACGACTTCCAATCAGTCACTTTTAGTTAATTCTTTCTAAAATCACTATTGAATAATGGATTTTCTTGAAATTTTTTTTGAAAATTTTTTAATATGTTTAAAAAATATTTTAAGAAATGTCAAAGGATTTTAGAGTAATTTTGAATCATCGTAGGAGATTTCAAGAGTTTTAACAAGATTGAAGGGATCTTAAAAGATTTAAAAATTTCTTAAAAGATATGAAACATTTTCCGGTATTTTAAAAGATTCCGTGGCATTCTAGAGAGATGAAAAAGTTTTCAGGGAAGTTTTAAGGATTTGAAGGGATTAAAAAAAATGTTCATGTGATTTTGTATAATTCACTAGAATTTCAGAAAATATAACAAGATTTTATATAATCTATAAGGTTTAAGGATATTTCAAAATATTCTGAGGAATTTCATGGGACTTTTAACTATTTCAATACTTTTAAAAGATTTTGAAATATTTCAAGACAATTCCAACGATTTAGAAGAATTTCAAAGATTTTAGAATATTTTTCAAGATTCCAAGAAATGTTTAAATTATTTCAATAATATGAGAGCATTTTAAATAATTTTGAAGATTCTAGGGCGCTTAAAAAATTCCAAGGTGTTTTCAAGACCGCTTAACAATTTTAAGGGATTTTAAAAATTTTAAATATCTTAGGTTAGTTAGTTAGCTCACAATAATTGCAAGTGTTTTAGCAGTATTTTGAAGATTTTAGGGTATTTTTAAAAATTTCAAATAATTTTCAAGAGCTTTAAAAAGTTTCAAGTGATTTCGAAAAATTTACAAATATTTTTAAACATTTAAAAGTATTTGAAATATTTTAGGGTATTTCAAAAGATTTCAAGGCATTTTGAAAAGATTACAAAATTTTCAAAGAACTTTTAAAGATTTTAAGGTATGAAAAAAATCTTTATTGGGGTTTTTAAAAATTTAATAGAATTTCAGAAGATAGAAAACGATTTTATAGATTCCATAAGGTTTTAGGATATTTTAAAAGATTCCAAGGGATTATATAAGGTTTCTAATGATTTGAACGATTTTAAGGGATTTTAAGGGATTTTCAAATTTTTTTAATTTTTAAAAGATTTTAGGTATGTTTCAATATCATAAGGAATGTTTAATTGACTAAATAATCTGAAGAGATTTCAAAGAATTTTTGAGATTTTAGGGTCTCTAAAAAAATTACCAGGAATTTTCAAGACTGCTAAAAAATTTTAAGGGATTTCAAAAGATTTCAAATATGTTATGGAAGTTTTAATAGATTCCAATAATTTGAAGTATTTTTAAAAGATTTTTGAGATTTAAGGGTATTTAAAAAAACTCCACGTAATTTTCAAAATCTTTGGAAAGTTTCAAGGGATTTCAAAACATTTTGGGATTTTAAAGTATTTTTAAAAGTCCCAACACATTTTTAAAAGTCCCAACACATTTTTAAATGCCTTTAAATGTTTCACAGGATTTCAAAAGATTTTAGAGGATTTCAAATATTGAAGGGTTTTTAAAAAAATTGCAAGGAATTTTGAATAGATTTTAATAATTTTGAGGTCATTCAAAGAATTCTAAAGTATTTAGGGTACTTTTAAAAATTCCAGAAAATTTTCATGCGCTTTAAAATGTTTCAAGGGATTTTAAATGATTTCAAAGGATTTTTAATATTTTTAAATTCTAAAAGATTTCGAATAATTTCCAATAGATTTTAATAATATTTATAGTAAATTTAAAGGATTTTAGGGTATTTTTAAAATATCCTAAGGATTTTCAAGAACTTTAACAAGTTTTGAGGGATTTCAATATATTTAAAAAGATTTCCAAGAATTTGAAATATTTCAGGATGTATTGAAAGATTTCAACGTATTTTTAAGAGATTAAAAAGTTTTAAAGCAATTTTTAAGGATTTTTAGGGATTAAAATCAATGTTTATTATTTTAAAGAATGTATTCACTAGAAATGAGGGATTTTCTAGGGTTTCAATGATTTACAAAGATTTTCAATATTTCTTGCGATTCGTTTAAATTTATTTGGAATTGAACCTATTTCTTATTAATTTATCCATAATTCTTTTAAATTCTTTAGAATTTTTTGTATTTCTTTAAAGTCTTACCAATTGAATTATTTTTAATTATTTTTAATTTGAAAGACCATTAGTCACTCTTAGTAATTTTAGAAGTCAGAAGTTAGTCCCATTTGGTCTCTTTTCGGTTTAAATAAGTGACTTTTTCACCCTTTTTAACTAAATTAGGTTGGAAATGTCCTGAGAATAATAAATTAAAAATTCAGCAATTTAAATCTAAAACTCTCTTACTCAATTTATAAAAGATACGATATCAAAAATCTTACAAAATTAGAATTTTGGTCTTTAAATATTATTAATCAGGGAAAATGAAAAATTACTTATAGAAAAATCCGTGACATAGATTAATATTTAACAAATTACATTTATAAAGTTAATCTAAAAATAATTGTAAAATGCGTCAGGATTTGAAGGTATATGAATGATTTAATTTTTTAATTCATAAATTAAAATTGTAATATTGTATGCAATCGTATTATTGAATAACTTCCGTAAATCATATTTACTGCGAAATACGTAGAGAATAATTATTGGAAAATCAGTCAGTGAATACAAAATTTTTATGGATTTTGAATAATTCACTCACAGCTTGTTAAAGAACGTGGCGAAAAAAATTAGCCAATATTTTGAACCAGTTCATGGAATATAAAATTATTTTATTTTACCTCGTTGGTAAATATGGCTTCGCCAATTATTTCGGAACCTCATTTATCTAAAAATTCTGCATTCGCCTGGTTGCTTTATATTTCATGGAATTTTATTATTTAAAGCAGTAGGTAAAATATAGTATTACAATTTTTTTTTAAACCCTGAATTACATAAATCATATAATTATAGCTTCGTCAGTTCTAATTCAAGACAAAAGGTAAAATTCTTCAGACAAAAGAGGAGCTGGACGTGAATTATTGTGAAAATTAATAGAAAAAATAAATAGTAAAAATAAATAGTAAAAATAAATAGTAAAAATAAATAGTAAAAATAAATAGTAAAAATAAATAGTAAAATAAATAGTAAAAATAAATAGTGAAGGAGGAAGAGGATGATAAAGAAGAGACAAAAGGAAATATAGGTATTATTGAACACTTTTTTTCAAGTCGGCTTTTGATTGCATTTTTTTTTTTAAACGTATCAGTTATGGTCGGATTAAGAATTTAGTTTGCTACAAAATGCGACTGATGATTCTGAATTACCATCATTTGTTTATCAATTTATTTTAAAAAAACTGAAGTGATGGAAAATCTGTCGAGGGAAAAATCATGGGGTTAAGTCGACACCCCCTGGGGCTAAATCGACACTTGACTATAATGCTTGAAGAAAAGGACACATTTCTTAATCTTTATTATTGTAGTCAACTAAATTCTCGATCGAACAATAATTTTAGAAATTTCAAGTCTTCTTCGATACCTCATGATTTTGTATTGAAATCATTTTTTGAAAATACTAATTTACAGCGAAAAAAACTGTCATAAAAGATGCTCAATATATTAAATAAATTTAAAAATTTTAAATTAGAGATACCCATTTTCCGTAAAAGAGCTAACATAACCTAAAATTGTTGAAAATTTGGAAACTCGATGATTTTTGTTTAAAAATGCTAATTATCCATGAAAAAACTAGCACAACTCGCACAACCTAAATTTTCAGCGAAAAGCACTAAGATAAAAGATATTAAAAAAGATTTAATAAATTATGATTAAAAATATCCGTTACACGTGTAAAGCTCTAACATAACATTCTTTAAGAAAATTGTTGTTTTAATGTTTAAATTTTGAAGTCCTTAGCAGTCGTCCATAAACTACGTTACCAATTTGAGGAGGGTGGGGAGGGGGTCATGCAAAAAAAAAACTTCCCCTCCTTTCCCCTTTTTAAACAATATCTGTTTTTCTCCTATCTTCAAGAAATTTTCCCCTTTTTTTGATTATTCATTCAAATTTTTGTTTTGGTTAAAAATTCGACTATTTGACTGAAAATTTAATTATTTTGTTGAAAATGCAACTACCTTGTTAAAAAGTAATCTTTTTGATAAAAAAAAATCCACAACTTGGTTGAAAGTTGAACTACTTTGTTAGAAATTTATTTCTTTGGTTGGAGATTCATCTCTTTGGTAGCAAATTTAAATTTTTTGTTCAAAATTCTTTTCTTTCAAAATTCATTTTTTCGTTGAGAATTCTTTAAAATATTTTTTTGTTGAAATATCAACTATTATAGATTTTGTGAAGAATTCATCTTTGCGGATTGAAAATTCAACTGCTTTGTAGAAAAATCGTCTGTTTGCTTGAAAGTTCAACAATTTGGTAGAAAATTAAGCTATATAATTAAAAATGAAATAATTTGTTAAAAATTCTTATATTCGAGTCGAAAATTCAATTGTTTTGTAGAAAATACTTCTTTTTTGTTTGAAAATTCATCTTTTTGTAGATACCTTCTGTTTGGTTGAAAATATATCTTTCTGGTAGAAAATTCAACTCTTTTGGTAAAACATTCCATTGTTTGGCCAAACATTAAACTATTTATTTAAAAAATTAACTAATTAGCATCAAATTAACTTTTTCATTAATAATTTATTCTGCCGGAGCGAAAATTCAATTTTTTTGTGAAAAATTCATCTATTTTATTGGAAATTCGTCTTTTTGAGTAGAAAATTAATCATATTTTTTGAAAATTTGTCTTTTTGACTGTGGATTCAACTATTTTGTTAAAAATTGGTCAAGAGAAAAAAACGCTGCTTTTTGAACGACCTACAAGATTATCATAACAAATTTTTGAATTTTTTCGAAAAATCGAAACTTCAAATTTTGATCGCTCAAAAAAAAGTGAAAAATCAAAAATTCCATTTTGCGGTCAAACTATGCAAAAGACAAAAAAACTGAATTAACAAAAATTGTGCACCCAAAAAAGATCTACAAATTTCTTCTTAATTACTTTTTTATAGGACACGTAATTTTTGTTTTATTCGGAAAAAACAAAATTAAATATATAAAAAATTGAATTTTTTGACAAACGACACAACCTACGAAAAAATAATATTAATTCAAAACTTGTTCATCCAAAAAGGAGATACAAAATTTTTTTATTAATAATTTTTTTATAGAGTGCATAGTTTTTGTTTTATTCGTAAAAAAAAATTTTTTTTTAAAATAAAGTTTGGACAAACGACTCAAGCTATGAAAAAAATGAATCAAGAAAAGTTGCTCTTCCAAAAAAGAGTGAAAAATCATCCAAATCTTTCATCAATAATTTTTTGATAGGACGCGTAGTTTTTGTTTCAATCGTAAAAAATAACATTAAAAATAAAAAAATTCAATTTTTTGAAAAACGACGCAAGGTACGAAAAAAAAATTAACTGACAAAAGTTCTTCTCCCAAAGAGGATTTACGAATTGGTTAATAATAATTTTCAAATAGGGCAGGTAGATTTTCTTTTAATCGTAAAAAAAACATTTAAAATAAAAAAAATTAAACTTTCGGAAAAACGACACGGGAGACGAAAAAAATGAAAAGGCAAAACTTGTTCAACCAAAAAATATCCACAAATGTGTTAACAATCATTTTTTGATAGGACGCGTACTTTTTGTTCTAATCGTAAAAAATAACATTAAAAATAAAAAAATTACATTTTTTGACAAACGACACAACCTACGAAAAAATAGTAATAAGTCAAAACTTGTTCATCCAAAAAGGAGATACAAATATTTTTATTAATAATTTTTTGATAGGAAGCATAGTTTTTATTTTATTCGTAAAAAACAAAATTAAAAAAAAATTAAAGTTTGGACAAACGACACAAGCTATGGAAAAAATTAATGAAGAAAAGTTGCTCTTCCAAAAAAGAGTGAAAACTCATCCAAATTAGTCATCAATAATTTTTTGATAGGACGCGTAGTTTTTGTTTTAATCGTAAAAAATCACATTAAAAAAAAAAAATTTTTTTTTAAAACGACGCAAGGTACGAAAAAAAATTAATTAACAAAAGTTCTTCTCCTAAAAAGGATTTACAAATTGGTTGATAACAATTTTCAGATAGGGCAGGTAGATTTTCTTTTAATCGTAAAAAAAAAGATATAAAATAAAAAAAAATTAAACTTTCGGAAAAACGACACGGGAGACAAAAAAAATGAAAAGGCAAAATTTGTTCAACCAAAAAAATATCCACAAATTTGTTAACAATCATTTTTTGATAGGGCGCGTACTTTTTGTTCTAATTGTAAAAAAATAACATTGAAAATAAAAAAAATTAAATTTTTTGAACAAGGACACATGGTACGAAAAAAAATTAATGGACAAAAGATCTTCACCCAAAAAGAATCCACAAATTTGTTATTACATAATGATTCTTTAAATAGGGCAAGTAGATTTTCTTTCAATCGTAAAAAATAAGATTCAAAATAAAAAAAATTAAATTTTTGGAAAAAGGACTCAAGCTACAATAACATTTTCTTCAACAAAATTTTTCGCCTAAATTACATCTCAAAAATTTTCTTTGAACCTCCTCACGCTAGGATTTTTAGTTTAAATCGTAAAAAATAACATAGAAAATAAACAAATGAGATTTATGAAAAATCGAAAATTGCAATAAAATGTTTAATAACCATTTTTTTTCATAGGATGCGCACCTTTTTTTAACTATATTAAGAAGACAATGAAAATACTTTTGTTTCAATATCAACGCATATTATTAATTTTAATAATATACATTTATTGAAATTATACATTTTTGAGAATAAAATTTAATGCAAAATAAGAAACAAATATCAAAATAATCATGATAAATAAATTTTGTACTTTATATTATTGCAATATCTAAATAAGCAATCTCAACCCGAGGTATATGAATGAATGTCATACACATTTTATATGAAGCCAAAGGAGCTTTAACAAAACAGAATTCACAATCACCAAATTACAGTTGTAGATGTTTTGACCTTTAATTAACTTTAATTTTTGAACTTTGATTAATTCCATTTTTGGTTGATAACTTATATTTTTTTAGTTGAAAATTCAACTTTTTGTTTGGAAATTATTATTTTTTGATTAAAAGTTATATTATTGTTGAAAATTCATTTTTGTAGGTTTAAAATTCAACTACTTTATTGAGTCATCTTCTTTCATAAAAAATGTAACTATTTTGTTTGAAATTCGTTCTTTTGGATTGGAAATTCATCCTTGATGGTAGAAAAATGATCTTTCTTGTTTGGAAATTCATCTTTCTTCCTTTTTAATTTAAAATGTTAATCTTGTTTCGTTGAGATAAGAAATATTCAATCTTTCGTTGGAAATTCATCTTTTCTTGTTTAAGAATTGATACCGGATAGATTATTAATAAAAAAATGTTAAGTGACCGGTAGTACCCGACTCTCCCCTACTTTATATTTTTTAATTTTACTTTTTCATTTTCCATCGTTCAATTTCTAAATTAGTATCTGCTACTGCTTCCCCAATATTTTCAGCTTGTTCAGTTAAGGATGAGGTCAGGAGTAATGAAGAAATATAAAAAAAATAATAGAGAAAATGATGGAAGACGTACTTTGAATCAGACATAAAAAAAAGAAACCTTTCTAATAAAAGAAAAAAAAGAAAGGGAAAACGTGTATTAAAGAAAATTAAAATTAAATATAATATTAGGCAAGAATTATTATCAAAATTCAATCAGAGAAAAACGTCAAAATTTAATCAGAGAAAAACGGAAAAATGTTTTGAAAAAAACTAGTAACAGAAGACAGAATAATAGAAAAATGAATTAAAAATGGAAACGTGAATCTGAACGTAAAATATAAATCAAGAATCGCTATCAAATGTAAAGACAGAGAGGAAGAAGAAACTCACTTTTCAAGTTTGAAAAGAGTAAAGTGAAGATCTCGGAGGAAAATAAATGTCAAATGAAAGAATAAAGTAACAAAGCTTTGGTTTCAGATAAGAATGATTAACTGTGAAGTGTCAAGAGAAGATCAAGATGAGATAGTAAATTAAAATTTGAAAACTTCTCATGGCAATAATTCCAACTAGAGATAAAAATAACAATAAGGAAGTAAGGGAAGTTGGAGTTGAGGACAAAGTTAGGTGAAAAATCCCTGGAGGATATTTAAAGGAAATAAAGAATAAAGAAAAGAGAAGAAAGATCAAATACGAAAGAAGAGAAGGATGAACTTTCGGAAAAAGAATTACAATATAAAAAAAGGTATGAATTGAGGATAGAATTGAAGATTAAAAAGAGTGGTTTGGAACAAGGGAACTGGAGGTGGTAAGATAAGGCCAATAAATACGCTTAGAAAAAAATTTTCTTGAACCAAAAAAACTTTTTTTTTCGGATATACATGAGAACTTAGTTAAATCAATTAACTTTTTCTCGTTTCTCATATAATAAAAAAAGTTTTAGGATAGGATTTCAAAATATTTGAAAAAATTTCAAGAGTTTGAAGAAATTACCTAATACAATTTTAGAGAGAATCTCAATTTCTAAGTGATTTTACAGGATCTTAAGGGGATTTAAGGAGTTTAATGAGATTTCCAGAAATGTTACTGGATTTTAAATTATTTCAGGAATTTTTATGAATCTTCATGGATTTTAAAGGATCTTGAGGAATTTTTATGGGGTTTTTCAGATTTCAAGTGATTTCAAGTATTTGCACCGTTTTTAAAGGATCTTAAGAGATCTTGTAATATCTCGGAACATTTAATGATTTTATGGATTATAACCGATTTTTAGAGATTTTGATGAATTTTCACGCATTTGAAAGGGTCATGAGGGATTTTTATAGGGTTTTGCAGATTTCAAGCGATTTCAAGGATTTTAACGGTTTTTAAACGATTTTAAGCGATCCGTAAGATTGTGAAACACTTCATGGAATTTTCAGGATTTTTTTAGAGATTTTGAGGAATTGCCTGGACCTTTAAGGATTATGAAGGCTTTTTATGTGATTTTGCAGGTTCTAAGTGATCTAAGGACTTTCATTGTTTTTAATGGATTTTAAGCGATCTCGTGAGATTTTGAAACATTTAGTGGAATTTCACGGATTTTAAAGGATCATAAGGGATTTTTATGGGGTTTTGCAGGTTTGGAGAGATTTCAAGGATTTTCACCGTTTTTAAATAATTTCAAGAGATCTGTAAGATTGTGAAACACTTCATGGAATTGTCAGGATTTTAACTGATTTTTAGAGATTTTGAGGAGTTTCCCGGACTTTTAAGGATAATGAGGGCTTTTTATGGGATTTTGCAGGTTTTAGGCAATCTTAGGACTTTCATCGTTTTCAATAGATTTTAAACGATCTCGTGAGATTTGAAACATTTTATGGAATTTTAAAGTTTCTAACCGATTTTTAATTGATTTGAGGAATTTTTACGGCTTTAAAGGTCTATGAGGGATTTTGCAGATTTTAAAAGATTCCAAGGATTTTCACCGAGTTTGAAGGAATTTTAAGGGAACTCGAAAGATTTCAAAACATTCGTTGAAAGTTTAAGAATTTTAACCGATTTTTAGAGATTTTGAGAAATTTTAACAGATTTTAAAGGATTATTAGGAATTTTCTTAGATTTTGCAGATTTTAAGCGATTTTAAGGATTTCCACTATTTTTACAGGATTTTAAGGGATCTCTTAAGATTTCAAAACATTTAATCGATTTTTAAAGATAATAAAATTTTGACATTCCAAGCGATTTCAAGGATTTTTACGGTTTTTAAAGGATTTTAAGCGATCCGTAAGATTGTGAAACACTTCATGGAATGTTCAGGATTTTAACTGATTTTTAGAGATTTTGAGGAATTTCCTGGACCTTTAAGGATTATGAAGGCTTTTTATGGGATTTTGCAGGTTTTAAGTGATCTAAGGACTTTCATCGTTTTTAATGGATTTTAAGCGATCTCGTGAGATTTCGAAACATTTAGTGAAAGTTTAGGAATTTTAACCGATTTTCCGACATTTTGAGAAATTTTCACGGATTTTAAAGGATTATGAGCAATTTTTTTGGATTTTGCAGATTTCAAGCTATTTTAAGGATTTTCACTATTTTTGCAGTATTTCAAGGGATCTCCTAAGATTTCAAAACACTGAATTGAATTTTAAGGATAATTGGATTTTGCCCATTTCACGCGATTTCAAGGATTTATACGGCTTTTAAAGGATTTTAAGAGATCTGTAAGATTGTGAAACACTTCATGGAATTTTCAGGATTTCAACTGATTTTCAGAGATTTGGAGGAATTTCCCGGACTTTTAAGAATTATTAGGGCTTTTTATGGGATTTTGCAGGTTTTAAGCGATCTAAGGACTTTCATAGTTTGTAGTGAATTTTAAGCGATCTCGTGAGATTATGAAACATTTAATGGATTTTAAAGATTGTAACCGATTTTTAGTTGATTTGAGGAATTTTTACGGTTTTTAAAGGTCTATGAAGGATTTTGCAGATTTCAAACGATTTTCCCCGACTTTAAAGGGATTTTAAGGGATCTCGGAAGATTTAAAAACATTTAATGAAAGTTTAGGAATTTTAACCGATTTTCAGACATTTTGAGAAATTTTCACGGATTTTAAACGATTATGAGGAATTTTTTTGGATTTTGTAGATTTCAAGCGATTTTAAGGATTTTCTCTATTTTTACAGGATTTTAAGGGATCTCCTAAGATTTCAAAACATTGAATCGAATTTTAAGGATAATTGGATTTTGCACATTTCAAGCGATTTTTACGGTTTTTAAAGGATTTCAAGCGATCTGTGAGATTGTGAGATACTTCATGGAATTTTCAGGATTTTAACAGATTTTTAGGCATTTTGAGAAATTTTCCGGACTTTGAAGGATTATGAGGGCTTTTTATGGATTGTGCAGATTTCAACCGATTTTAAGGATTTTCACAATTTTTGAAGGATTTTAAGGGATCTCCTACGATTTCAAAACATTGAATCGAATTTTAAGGGTAATTGAATTTTGCACATTCCAAGCGATTTCGAGGATTTTTACCGGTCTTAAAGGATTTAAAGCGATCTGTAAGATTGTGAAACACTTCATGGAATTTTCAGGATTTTAACAGATTTTTAGAGATTTTGAGGAATTTCCCGGACTTTGAAGGATTATGAGGGCTTTTTATGGGATTTTGCAGGTTTTAAGCGATCTAAGGATTTTAAGGGATCTCCTAAGATTTCAAAACATTTATTAGAATTTTAAGGATAATTGGATTTCGCAGATTTTATATGATTTCGCAGATTTTCACCGTTTCCGAGGATTTTAAGGGATCTAATCAGATTTAAAAACATTTCGTAGAATTTTAAGGATTTAAACCGAGCTTTAGAGATTTTGAGGGATTTTCTCGGATTTTAAAGGATTTCAAAGTAAGTTACTGGATTTCAAAAAATTTCAAAAGATTTCATTTTGTGCCTTAGTATTTTGGCGATTTTTGAACGATATCACGGGATTTTAATAGGATTTCGAAAATTTGAAGAAAATTAAATAGTGTAAAAAAAATTTGGAAATATTTCAAAGGAATTTATTCGATTTTAAGATATATAAATGGGTTTCGATGATTTTAAAGGATTTCAAAGGATTTCAAGAGATTTCAAAAGATTCCAAATTATGTCGGTGGATTTTAGAGGACTTCGAAAGATTTTAAAACATTTTTCGGAATTTTAAAATTTTTCAGAATATCATAAAACATTTTAAGAGATTTTTTGGAATTATAATGGCTTTTAAACAATTTTATTGAATTTTAATATTTCAACAGTTTCGGAATGATTTACGGGAAAAAAATTAGTTGAAGTAGCCTACAGAAAAGAGTTTAGTAGCCTATTAAAAGTTAATTAAATCATTTAAACATCGCTTCCCATACTTTCTCTCTTCTACTCCCCCTAATACCCCTACTTCCACTCACATTTCTCACTTCCCCTCCCCACATTCAAATTCCGCTTCCTCTCTCTTCCCCTCCCTTCGTTAAATTCTTCCCTATCTACTTCCCCCTCTCCTTACTTCCCCTACTTCCCTCACACTTCCTCATATTTCCCCTACTTCCCCCACACTGACCCTCACTTCCTCTAGTCTATCCAAACTACAATTATTACCAAATTCAAAGAATACGTGATAAATTCTTTGGACACCTCCCTTCGTGAACTTTTTCCTTATCAACTTCCCCCTCTCCTCACTTACCCTACTTACCCTACTTTCCTCACACTTCTCCACATTTCCCCCACACTGACCCTCACTTTCTCTAGCCTATTCAAACTACAATTATTATGAATTTCAAAGGATACGTGATAAATTCTTAGGACCCCCTCCCCCCCTACCCAGCCACCCTGAATAAGGATTCGTAACATTTCCCCTACACGCTGAAAAAAGTGTCACGTAATTAATGGAAACTCTCTAAGTGATATTAGAGACCAACGAAGAATACAGAAAAGAGAGGAAAGTTGAAAAAGATGCTTTCAAAAGACAAGGTTCCATTCCGGAGAAACCAAATGAAAAGGTTCTAACTCACGTGGTGAGCTATCAAAGCTTCAAGTCCCTTATAAATGGTATTGTGGACATCAGCTGTCTCAACTCTGTAACACCTTGTCATTTGGTTTTTTCCGAGATGTAACCTTGTTATTTGGATATAGGTTGAAATATAAAGAGAAGATGACTAGATGTCAAATAAAAATAACGATTAAAAGTAAAAAAAAAATCGCAATACTATTGAAGATAATTAAATGACAAAAATCGTTAGAGAAAGATAGATGAGTGGATGAAAGAGAAAATGAAAGATATGCCCTTCTCGTATCGGAAACCATCAATAGAATCAGGTTTCGCGTAGAATATATGATAAAATGTGGAGGGATCTGGACGCCTCGGGAAGATAAAGCGTCGAGCTGGAAGGAACTGATTTAAAGTTTCGAGGCTGAAGTTCTCAAACTTGGAAGAGTTACACGTCGCCGTTTGCTACCCTGGAATCCGAGGTGTCTTGCCAATTACAAGATCTTAATTATACAAATTTTGCTAATAATCTCTTCCTACAAGCATAATTTCTCTCTCCATCTTCTCTTTTTTTCCACTCTTCTTTGATTTGACGGTTTCCATCTCGAGCCTCTTAAAAGTAAGTGGTCCTTTTCCTTTGAGTCCCAAGTTCAGCTTTGCGTGTCGCCCTTTCGCGAAGCTAAAGGGAAGTCTGAGAGAAGACCGCCAGAGGCCTCTTTATGCACGAGCCGTTGCACTGGCAAAAGTAAATCTCAAGTTTGCGCAATAAACAGAAGGATGGGGAGGGTGTTTTCCTGCTAAGAGTGTAGCATAGAGAGCTGCTTGCTAAAGCTTTGAGACATGGTGGATGTCAAATTCGTCACGTGCAAATAAGGTGTAATAAAGGAGGAAGTGTGTGCAAGTCAGGATTATCCTACTGGCAGTAGGTAAATGGAAACATGAGTACATTTGGACGTTTATCATACGATGCAGACAACTATAATCTATTGCGAGTAGCACACAAATCGAGAAGATTCGGGAGATTATTCAACTAAGGGTTGATGGCACTTTCCGTAATTAACTTCTTCCTGTGAGACGACTAGGGGAAACCACCCTACAGTGGATAGGAAAAAATTCAACAACATTTAACTACATCAGTTTCCAAAAATAAAGAAAGATGATCAATGTTAAATGAAGCTTACATATTCAATTGAGTATTCTTATAGAAAAAAATATCACGAAATCAATCATTTAGCTGTATCAAACATTTTTATTAGACCTGGTCAAGGGTACGATTTTGACACCTTTGTCCATCAATAAATAATTTTTTCTGGTATTGCTTCTGGGCAATACAGGACACTCAATTATGGATAATTATAATTCATCATGAGTATGCTTACAATTAAGATCAATTTATTGAGTAAATAATAGTTGAAACTATGATTATTTTACAAAAAACGCAAAAGTTGGAATTATTGACATTTTTTTATCTCTGATATTTCGTAAGATTGGTACGATTGGTACGAGATGTTTAATCTTCATAACATTTAGCCTGACTTGCGATGACAGAAAAGTGCAGCTTTTTTACATACCTTATTCCTAAAAATTATATCTTTTCCGAAAGGCTTCTTAAAACACAACGAAAATTTATGAGCTTTTTAATAACTAATGATTTACACTATTTGCTTAGTTCATTATTTACAATAATTTGAATTTAAAAACTTCACGAATCAAAATAAAAAAACAAACACAACCTTTAACTTAGAAGAACTGCGAATGGAGAAGAGGTGAAATTTTTTTTTCTGGTTAAAAATTAATTTTTTGCTCTCACGCAGAAAAGTCTTTCTGGACAAATTAGTCTAGAGCTTACAATTTTTATCCGTTTGGAGCACTTTGAAAAACTGAAATTTTACTGAATTTCCTAAAGATTTGTGAGACCTGATTTTTGAATTTTTTATAGTTTTGTAGCTCCGGGCAGAAACCCTTATAGTTTCGGTCGAGTGTCCGTCCGTCCATCTGTCCGTCATACTTTTTTCCAAGAAGGGAAAATCAGGAAGAATGATGGGAGGGGAAGTGAGAAGGAACCTGGGAAAGGAAAGTTGAAGAAGTGAGGGTAATTGATGGAAGGAGACGTAGAGGAAGTGAGGGGAATGGGGGGGGTACGGGAAATCAGGAAAGAGAAAGTAGGACAGGTGAGCGGAAATGAAGGGAAGGAAAGTACGAAAAACAAGGAGAGGAAAAGTGGTGGGAAATGAAAGAAGGGTAAGTGGGGTGAAATTAGGAAGGGGTAAGTAGAAAAACTAACGTGAGGTGAAACATGGAAAATGAGGAGAGCTGCAGTTGTGGAAATGAGGGGAAATGAGGAGAGGAGAAGTAGAAGCCGGAAAGTAAAGGAAATAAGGAATTGGGAAATAGTGGAAGTAAGGGGAAGTAAGGAGAAATTAAGGGAGGGAAGTAGGAAAAATCAGGGGAGGAGTAGTAAAGAAAATAAGGGAAAAGTAAATAAAGTGAGGGGAACATGGGAAAAGCGAAATTTGAATGTGGGAAGAAGAAGTAGGATTGGAGAGGGGAAGTAGGGAAATGTAGGGGAGTAGAAGAGTAGAAGAGGGAAAGTATGCGAGGGGAGGTTTGAACGACTTAATTAACGTTTCAATAGACTACTAAACCCTTTTCTGGTGACATCGAAAATTTTGTTGGTTAATTGAATTGTTTTTTTTATTTCAAATTGACTACTATTTAACAAATATTTAGTTAAAAATAAAACTATTTTATTAAGAATTTAACTATTTGAGAGAAACTCGAACTATTTTGTAGAAAAATGACTTTTCTGTTGAAGTATTATATTTTTGTGTTGACAATTCAACTGTTTTGTAGGTAATTTGCCTTTTTCATTCTAAAACTCAAGAATATTGTTGACAATTAATGTATTTTGTTGAAAATTTGTCTGTTAGGTAGAAAATTAATCTTTTACGATAGCAAATTGATCTTTCTGGTCTGAGAATCATCTATTTTGTTGATAATTCAATTTTAGGGGTTTAAAAAATTTATATTTATATATTTTTAATATATTTTTTAATATATTATATATTTATATATTATATATAATAAAAAATTTAGGGGTTAAAAATTCAACTTTTCAGGTACTATTTTGATAAAGGCGTCTTTTTTGGTCCAAAATAAATCTATTTTGTTGAAAAATTTTTTTTTTTTTATTTAAATCAATTACCTGAAAATCCTTTTTTGGTATAAATTCATTTTTATGGTAAAAAAGTCATCTTTTAACTGTCTTCTGAAAAATTCTTGTTTTTGGCTTGAAAATTCAACTGTTTTTGGTGCAATTGTGAGTTTTTTTTGTATGAAGATTAAACTATTTGGTTGAAAATTCATCTTTTGAGATCGAAAATTCAACTACTTCGATAAAGTCGTCTTTTTCGGTCGAAAATTCAACTGTTTCGTTAAAAATTCTTCCTTTGAATGGAAAATTTATCTTTTATGGTAAAATAGTCATCTTTTTTGGTTAAGAATAAACATTTTTATTCAAAATTCAACTGTCTCCAAAAAATTTATTTTTTTGGCTTGAAAATTTAACTATTTGGTTAAAAGTTCAACTGTTTTGTTAAAATTCTTCTCTTTGGTGAAAAATTAAATTTTTGGTTGAAAATTCATTAAAATTGAAGAATTTTAAATTTGATTAAAATCAAATTCAAAATCCTATTTAAAGTCCAATACTAAAGTTGATGTATAGAATTCCTGAAAATAAAAAAAAAATCCAACGACCAAATTTGGACACCAACCATAAAATGTTCCTGTTGTAATTAAAAAAAAAACTTTTTCTTGAAAAAAAAAATGTCCATAGACAACAATAAACTAGCTGCGAATTCGATCTCGAGTGTTTCCACTTTGTTTGTATTTATAATTATATGGTACACATTTCACGAGAGCTTTGCTTCCCGCTAGCAAATGTATTTGCTTCCTCATAGAGGAAGCATTAGTTATTTTTTTGAATAATAGACAAACCAAAGTCTTCATTTTGATAAATTTAAAAATAGAAATTTACAAAAAATGCAAAACTTCAAAATAATACAAAAAAACTTTTCAACACAAAGAAAAATCAGCCAAATCAAATATTGTATTTGAAATGATAATTTTTCGAGCTGGAAAAGGGAAGGGAAAAGTTCTGTCGCACCCTATCTCTTTCCCATCTTTATGATTTCTTTACAAAAATTGTCGGAATTACTCTATTTAAAAATTTATGATCAAAAAGTCTTTTCTATTAATGCGTCACCTTTGAATTATGTCGATGAAAAAAGTTTTTCTGTTTGAAACAGATGACTCAAATATTATAAATGAGCCATAACTTTCTTAATCTGCAATACAGTGTATTAATATTATAGATTAATCGACTTTCCTCGAATCAAGGAATCTTTTCCGTTCTTGCATCAATTTTGAATTATGTTAGTGAAAAAAGTTTTACTATAAAAAATCGTGTTTTCAAATATTATGCATTACCATAGCTTCCTTACTCTTCAATAAAATGTATAAATTCTATGGGTCAATCAATTTGTCTTGAACCAGCGAATCTTTTATATTGTTGCATCAACTTTGAATTATATTGAAGAAAAAAGTTTTACTTTGAAAACCCGTATTTTCAAATATTATGCATTACCATAGCTTCCTTACTCTTTAATAAAATGTATTAATATTATAGGTCAATCGATTCTCCTCGAATCAACACATGTTTTCTGTTCTTGCATCAACTTTGAATCATGTTAATGAAAAAAGTTTGAGAATAAAAAACCGATTTTCAAAATATATAAATTGCCATAAATTCCCTACGCTTTAATAAAATGTATTAATATTATAGGTCAATCGATTCGTCTCGATCCAAGGAATCTTTTATATTGTTGCATCAACTTTGAATTATGTCAATGAAAAAAGTTTTACTATAAAAAAACGATTTTTCAAATATTATTAAGTGCTCAGAAAAAATGCAACAAATATTTTTAGTTTTTAAGTTAGCGTGTTCACAAAACAACGTGACATCTACACATCCACACATATACACATCCACACACACACACACATCCGGACAATTGCTTAGAAAATTGTATTAGACATTTTCAAATTGGGGAAGGTTCAATTAAATGAATTTAAAAATTTTGGAAAATGTTACCATTACAAAGCTTCCTCTATGAGGAAGCAAAAAGACAAGGAAGGGGATTTGGTTGGTTGCCTTCTCATTTTTCTTTCCTCTCGTTTTATTTTTTATGAAATTATTTTATGAAGAAATTCTTGTTTTGATTTTCAAGAATTCTATACATTAACTTGAAAATTCAATATGTTAATAATATTCAAACGATTTTATTCCCCTATTTTCATTGAAAATCATCCTATTGGTCCTATTTTACGACAATTTTAAGCTACATTATTTCGCAGGGGGGGGGGGCAAGGTGAAATACAAAACTACGGTCCTCAAGGAGGGGGGTGGGGACAAAAAATAGCCCGAAATTGGTCAAGTATTTTATGGACACATTTTTCTTCCTCATAGAGGAAGCTTTGTAATGGTAACATTTTCCAAAATTTGTAAAATCATTTAATCAAACCTTCCTCAATTTAAAAATGCCTAATACAATATTTTAAGAAATTTTCCAGATGTGTGTGTGTGTGCGTGTGTGGATTTTTGTGTTTGTGTGGGCGGGTGAGGATGTCACACTTTTTTGTGAACACGATAACTTGAAAACGGTGGCAGATAAATTGATGAAATTTAGAGGGTTTTTTTCGCAAGATTCCTTGGTTCTAGAAGAATCGATTGACCTATAATATTAATACATTTAATGAAAGAGTAGGGAAGTAATGGTAATATATATATATTTTGAAAATCGGTTTTTATAGTGAAACTGAGTTCATTAATATAATTTAAAGTTGATGTAAGAACAGAAAAGATGCTTTGATTTGAGACGAATCGATTGACCTATAGTATTAATACATTCTATTGAAGAGTAAGGAAGCTATGGTAATGCATAATATTTGAAAATACGGGTTTTTATAGTAAAACTTTTTTCTTCAACATAATTCAAAGTTTATGCAAGAATATAAAAGATTCCTTGGTTCGATTCAAATCGGTTTACCTATAATATTATTACATTTTATTAAAGAGTAGGCAAGTTATGGTAATTTATATATTTTTAAAAACGATTTTTATAGTAAAAATTTTCTCATTCTCATAATTTAAAGTTGATGCAAAATTAGAAAAGTTGCGTTGATTCAAGACGAATCGATTGACCTATGACATTGATACATTTTATTGGACAGTAAGGAAGCTATGGTAATGCATAATATTTGAAAACACGATTTTTTATATTCAAACTTTTTTTACTAATATAATTCAAAGTTGATGCAAGAACGGAAAAGATTCCTTGATTTGAAGCAAATCGATTGATCTATAATATTAATACACTTTACTGAAGATTAAGGAAGTTATGCTCATTTATAATATTTGAATCATCTGTTTGTAACAGAGAAACTTTTTTTCATCGACATAGTTCAATGTTGACGCATGAATAGAAAATATTTTTTGATCATAAATTTTCAAATAGAATAATTCTGACAATTTCTGTAAAAAAATCATAAAACTGGGAAAGGGATAGGGTGCGACAGAACTTTTACCTACCCTTTTCCAGCACGAAAAATTATCATTTCAAATACGAAATTTGATTTGTCTGATTTGTATTATTCATTATTTATTATATATATATATATATATATATATATATATATATATATATATATATATATATGATTGTATTATATATATTGTATTATTATTTGTATTATCTGTATATATTTGTATTATTATTATTATTATGTATTTAACGAATTTTTTGTATTATTTGTAAATTTATATTTTTTAGTTCATCAAAATGAAGACTTTGGTTTGTCTAATCTTGAATAAATAACTAATAATTTCTCTATGAAGCAGCAAATACATTTGCTAACGGAAAGCAAAGTGCTGATGAAATGAGCACCATATAATTATAAATACAAACAAAGTGGAAACACTCGAGATCGAATTCCCAGCTAGTTTATATATGTGATAAGTATTTTCTAAATGTCAGCAGAAAATGTTTCTGTTATTTGGACATAGAAGAAGAAGAATGAAGGATTTTACCAAAAATTTAACAAAACATCCATGATAAAGTCTTAAATCCCTTTTTTGGATGTGCAGGGTGTGGAGTATGTGAAAGAGGTGGAGGAAGTGGAGGTCAGGTATATATAAGGTCAAATGCGCGACAGTGTCAGTACTAGCGTTATCAGGGCACCGTGTTTTTGCACAAGAGTTGAACAGTTGGTAGATAAGCTAAGTGAAACTTTGTATGCACGCCGCAGTCAAACGTTTCCTTATTCAGCCGTGTACCTCAGGAAAGCCTGGCCAGCATAAACTCAGAATAACCAGCGGTAAAATGATTGACGTTGAATGCTTACGAGCGCATTTTTATTTGGGTGCAAGACTATTTTGCCTTATTACTCACTGCATATTTTACACTTCCGATAAAAACTCGGAATATACCACTTTTTCTCGTTTCGTACGATAGAGAATTTCATCACATCGAAAAATTTGATATCCAATTTTTATGGGAGAAAATGAGAATGTTATTCACAATATGAACCTTGTATCGTTTTTTTTTACATTATCATCATTTAGGAGAGATATTATTATTTTAAAATACCGTCAAGGGTTAATTATGCATCGAAATTCGCGAATTTTTCAGATTCCAACAAATGGTATCCGCTCCCGTTGAAATGAAGGTAGCGTGTCCGGGAAAAGTCTCGTGCACGCTGAGGACACGGAGCGACCCAAGCACGACCGCCTTCTGAATTTTCCCCGCAAGTTTCTCGGCATTTTGTTGACACGCAGAAATGCAGCGATCGCAGGCATGTGTGTGTGTGTGTGTGTGTGAAAATCATCATATGGAAACCGATTATAGGATAATCAGCATTGGGATAAATAATACAAAATTATTGAAGGAATTAATTTCAAAAGTAGATAAACTACGAAGAAAAGATTTATTTTAGATCACCCATAATCTCATAAGAAAGTAAACGAAAATACCAGTTCTGCACAAATATACTTTACACGGAAAAAACTCTGAATTCCCTTTATATCTATAAAATCGCTTAAAATTTAATCAAAAACCTTTTGGAAACATTTTAAATTCCTTGATATCTTTGGAAATATTTTAAAATCTAATAGGATCTTGGAAATCTGTTAAAATTTATTAAAGTCTGTTTAAATCCCTTGAAAAATTTAAAATCTCGAAAAATCTTTAAAATAATTGGAGGTCCTATAAAATCCCTTATTTTTTGTGAAATTCTTTTAAATTCCTTGGAACCTTCTGGAATAACTCAAAATCTTTGAAATTCTTTAAACTTTAGTAATTCCTTGAATATAAATTAAATCAAACTTATTCATTAAAGTTCTCTAAAAAAAGGTCAAATTCCTAGACATATTTAAAATTCCCTGATATCCTTGGAGATTTAATAAAATCCTTTAAATTCTTGAAATAATTAAAATTTCTTGAAACCTTTGAAATCGCTAGGAAATCTTTAAAATGTTATTTGTTTTTCAAAGCTTACTAGAGATACCCTCAACACCTTGGAAATCCTAGAAGTTTCTTTGAAATCTCTTTAAATTTTTAAAATCTCATGAAATCCTTCTGAATTCCTTAAAATTCTTAGAAATGTTTGGAAATCTTCAAAATCCTCTAAAATCCCTAGAAATCTTTGAAATTCTTTCATATCCCTGGAGACTCAATAAAATCCCTTAAATTTTATAAAATTCCTTGAGATACCTTAAATTTCCTCAAAATCACTGAAATTGTTAGGAATACCTTGAAATTTAATTATATTTTATTTATTTTTCATAGTTCTCGAGAAATGCTTTCAATAATTAATAATCCTAGATGATTCTTTGAAATTCCTTAAAATATTTAATATTTCTTAAAATGCCTTAAAATATTGGGAAAACTAATTTAAAAAAAATACGTCATTTAAAATCCCTTGAATGTAAAATAAAATTAGACTTATTGATTTAAGTTCTCTAAAATCCCGTTTGAATTTATAGAAATCATACAAATCTTTTGAAATTCTTGGAGATTTAATAAAATCCTAAAACTTGTGAAATTCTCTGATATACCTTAAAATCCCTTGAAATCTTTGAAATCCCTAGGAATCTTTCGAAATTTAATTTAATTTAATTTATTTTTCAAAGTTCTCTAGAAATATCTTAAACTATTTAAAAATCCTGCCAAATTCTTGGGAATACCTTG
>CAKNYM010052900.1:400952-440258 GCA_932195095.1 Andricus curvator
CTCCACTACCCTACTAGCCCTCCCTTCACTTCCCTCACTACACTCCTCTACCACCCTCTTCCACTTCCAATGATTTCCCCTCTCTATTTTTTCCTCAATTTTTTTACTTTTACCTTCCCTTACTTCCCTCACATCCTCTACTCCCCCACTTCCCTTTGATATCCTCCCCTTATATACCCTAATTTATAATCACTTCCTCTACTCATCTTCTCCCCACTTCCTTCACTCTCCCTCTTTCATTTTCCCTTGCTCCCTAATGCTCCCATTTCCCCTTACCCACTAATCCACCCATTTTCCCTACTTTCCTAGCCCTTATTTCCTGTATATATCCTACTGATGCTCGCCTCCGTTTCCCTCACTCCACTCATGACCCCTTCTTCCATTTTCCCTGCTCCCACTCTGCTCATTTAGCCTGACTCCCCCTGCCACTCAACCCCTAATTTCCCCTCACTTTCTATATTTTCCCTCTTCTCATTTCCCCTCCTGGGATAAAAGTTAGACAAACGGACACCTGACCGAAACTATAAGGGTATGTATAAGGGTAACTATAGCCCGGGGCTATGAAACTCTCAAACTAATTTAAATTGTTCAAAAATTGTGAATTTTCTTGAAATTTGTAGACGAATTCCGTTGAAAAACGCGATCATAACCTAAACATTTTCAAACAACTTTTATATTTTTTTGAGTACTATTATTTTTCATCAAAAGTGCCGATTTAAGTTATAAAACGTCAGCAAAAATAACAAAACATAATTTTCAATTGTTCCAAATTAAACATTTTCACTAGGAATCTGTATTATCATCGGTGATGGTAACGATCAATCAGAAGAGAAATCTTTTCACACACACTGTGAAAATGGAAATCTACAATATCGATCAAATTTATATATTTAAATAATTATTTATATTAATTTATTTATATATTTAAATTATAAATTTAAATTTATTTATTTATTTAGAGGATATAAATTTGATCGATATTGTAGATTTCCATTATCACAGTGTGTGTGAAAAGATTTCTCTTCTTATTGATCGTTACCATCACCGATGATAATACTAGTGATGCATTCGAGACGATTTCGAGAAAATTCGAGATTTTCTTGAAACATGTTCAGGGGAACTCAAAACTTGATGGAGATCGAGAATCTCGAATAAAAAGTTTCGAGATTCTCGACTCGCGATCTCGAAATTTTTTATTCGTTATTTAAATTTCTAAAATTATCAAAATTTCTAGAATGCTCCAAATTGTTTAAATTATAAAAACTTCTAAAATTTTCAAAATTGATAAAATTTCAAAAATATCTGAAATTTTTTAAAAGTTTTGAAATTATAAAAATTTCTAAAATGTTCACAATTTATATAATTATAAAAATTTCTAAAATGTTCAAAATTTGTGAAATATTCAAAATTTTGTTAATTTTATAAATTGTGAACATTTTACAAATTTTGATAATTTTATAAATTTTAAACATTTTAGAAATTTTGATAATTTCAAAACATTTTAAAAATTTTTAATATTTTAGATAATTTTTAAATTTCAGAAAGTTTGGTAATTTTATCAATTTTGAAAATTTGAGAAGTTTATATATATATATATATATACCATTAAACCATTTCCCTTTCAGGGTAGGCGTGACACTACCCGATTCGGGTAGTGTTTCTAGGTTTTTCTTGTAGTTATAAATAACTACAAGTGTGGGCTCACCACACCCACGATGTGCCAACAGCACTCATGTCAGTATTCTTGAATGGTCACCCATCCAAGTACTAACCGCGTCCAACGCTGCTTAACTTCAGTGATCTGACGAGAACTGGGGTTTTCAGCGTGGTATGGTTGAAATTTTCAACAGTTTCGAAATTTTGATTATTGTACCAATTTTAATAATTTTTGGAAATTTCAGATATTTCAGACATTTTGGAAATTTAGGAATTTCAGAATATTTGGTAAATTTCTAAAATTTGAAAACTTTAGAAATGTTGAAAATTTGAGACGATTCTATAATTTTAGAAATGTTGACAATATTGTAAATGTGAAACATTTAATTTTTCTTAGAAATTTTGCTAATTTACCAAATTTAGAGCATTCTAGAAATTTTTATAATTTTAGAAATTTAAATAACGTTAGAAATTAAAAAATTTTGAATATTAATTTCAGAAATTTGAATGATTTTAGACATTTTTAACACTTCATAAAATTCAGAAATGTTAGAAATGTTGATGGGTTTGAAAATTTGGAATATTTCACAAATTTTGAACATTTTAGAAATTTTGATAATTTTATAAATTGTGAACATCTTATAAATTTTGATAATTTTATCAATTTTGAAAATTTGACCAGTTTTTACAATTTTAGAAATTTTCAACAGTTTCGAAATTTTGATAATTTTACCAATTTTAATAATTTTTGGAAATTTAAGATATTTGAGACATTTTGGAAATTTCAGAAATTTTGATAAATTTTGAAAAGTTTAGAAATTTTAAAAATTTTGGACGATTCTATTATTTTAGAAATGTTGGAAATATTGTAAATGTAAACATTTTTAAAATTCTAGAAATTTTGATAATTTAAAAAATTTGGAGCATTCTAGAAATTTTGATAATTTTAGAAATTTAAATAACGTTAGAAATTTAAAAATTTTGAAAATTAATTTCAGAAATTTGAATGATTTTAGAATTTTTAACATTTCATAAAATTCAGAAATGTTAGACATTTTAATAGGTTTGAAAATTTTGAATATTTCACAAATTTTGTACATTTTAGAAATTTTGATAATTTTCTAAATTGTGAACATTTTAGAAATTTTGATAATTTTATAAATTTTGAACATATTAGAAATTTTGATAATTTCAAAACTTTTAAAATTTTTCGATATTTTAGAAATTTTTGTAATTTTATCAATTTTGAAAATTTTATCAATTTTGAAAATTTGACAAGTTTTTATAATTTTCGAAATTTTCAACAATTTTGAAATTTTGATAATTTTACCAATTTCAATCATTTTTAGAAATTTCAGATATTTCAGACATTTTGGGAATTTAGAAATTTCAGAAATTTTGATAAATTTTGAAAACTTTAGAAATTTTGAAAACTTGAGACGATTCTATTCTATTAGAAATGTTGAAAATATTGTAAATGTGGAACATTTTAAAAATTCTAGAAATTTTTAAAATATAAAAAATTTGGAGCATTCTAGAAATTTTGATAATTTTAGAAATTTAAATAACGTTAAAAATTTAAAAAATTTTAAAATTAATTTCAGAAATTTGAATGATTTCAGACATTTTTAACATTTCATAAAATTCAGAAATGTTAGAAATTTCGATGGGTTTGAAAATTTGGAATATTTCACAAATTTTGAACATTTTAGAAATTTTGATAATTTTATAAATTGTGAACATTTGATCAATTTTCATAATTTTATAAATTTTGAACATTTTAGAAAATTTGATAATTTCAAAACTTTAAATTTTTTTTGAAATTTTAGATATTTTTGAAATTTTAGAAATTTTATCAATTTTGAAAATTTTACAAGTTTTTATAATTTTAGATATTTTCAACAGTTTCGAAATTTTGATAATTTTAACAATTTTAATAATTTTTGGAAATTTAAGATATTTCAGACATTTTGGACATTTAGAAATTTCAGAAATTTTGAAAAGTTTAGAAATTTTGAAATTTGGGACGATTCTATAATTTTAGAAATGTTGACAATATTTTGAATGTGGAACATTTTAAAAATTTTAGAAATTTTGATAATTTAAAAAATTTGAAGCATTCTAGAAATTTTGATAATTTTAGAAATTTAAATAACGTTAGAAAATTAAAATTTTTGAAAATTAATTCCAGAAATTTGAATGATTTTAGAAATTTTTAACATCTTTAGGATGTCGTTAGGATGCATTTGGAAGCTCACTTTTGACATTTGGACGATGAAGGTTTGAAAATTTTGAATATTTCACAAATTTGGAACATTTTAGAAATTTTTATAATTTTATAAATTGTGAACATTTTAGAAATTTTGATCATTTTATAAATTTTGAACATTTTAGAAATTTTGATGATTTCAAAACTTTAGAAAATTTTTGAAATTTTAGATATATGTGAAATTTTAGAAACTTTGGTAATTTTATCAAATTTGAAAATTTGACAAGTTTTTATAATTTTAGAAATTTTCAACAGTTTTGAAATTTTGATAATTTTACCAAATTTAATAATTTTTGGAAATTTTAGATATTTCAGACATTTTGGAAATTTCAGAAATTTTGAAAAGTTTAGAAATCTTGAAACTTTGGGACGATTCTATAATTTAAAAAATGTTGACAATATTGTAAATGTGGGACATTTTAAAATTTTTAGAAATTTTTATAATTTAAAAAATTTGGAGCATTCTAGAAATTTTTATAATTTTAGAAATTTTAATAACGTTAGAAATAAAAAAATTTTAAAAATTAATTTCAGAAATTTCAATGATTTTAGACTTAGATTTTGAATATTTTTCAAATTTTAGAAAATTTCACAAATTTTAGAAGCTTTGGGAAATTTGAGAAAATTGTACATTTTGTAAAATTCAGAGATTTTGAACATTTTAGAAATTTTGAACATCTTTAGATAATCCAAAAATTTTCAAAATGTTTGGAAAGTTTCGGTACCGCAGTTTTTGCGGTGACACATCATATTATATTTAAGGCCACGGCTGACCAAAGAAGGTCACTACCACTTGAGAAGGCGCCGCTTGCGAGTATGGTGCTAATGACTTTTTTATTCGATAACTCACACAGTTTCATCATCCAAGCGTCAAAAGTGAGCTGCCAAAAGCATCCTAACGACATCCTAAATATTGTCAAAGAAATTTAGAAAACAAATTAAAATTTGTTCCTCAGCGTGAAGTTTTTTAAAAACTCAATATCTTTTTGAGTTTTGTCGTCCAAACGGGAAAAATTGGCTTCCCAACGCATCCTAACGACATTTATGGATAAATATCGCTAGTTTAGCTATAATTTTTTTTTCACGATTTTTGAATTTAGGATATCAGTTTTCATCAATCATCAATAATATTGTCCTTTTTTTTCCATTACTTCAGATAAAATATACTATGAAATACAAAATTTTTATATTTATATTAATTTTATATTTAATTTGAAGATTGCTTAAAAATCGAGTGAAGATTATTGCATTTTCTCGAAATGCAAAGGGCTTGGGTCTCAAGTATGTACCTCAGCTGAGTTGAATATGTAACTAAATAAAGCGTAGAGTTTCTTCTAAAGATGAAGAATTCCGATGATTCTAAAGGCGTTTCCCGAGTACTAGAATCTGAAGCTCGAGTTTGAGTATCTCGCAAATTGCTGGCACGGAAATGTGGTTACACTAGCAGAACAGCAACCAGCCAAATGCACTCTTGTCAGATTCTTCGTGTACAGAGTGTCCAATCAGTAGAGTAAATGCACCAATAGTCAGCCCTCGATCCAATTACGAAACAAGTTTTTTCTTGTACATAAAAAGTTATTTAAAGATTTTAAAGAATTCATTGAAAATTCAATCACTCTTATACAATTTTCACTGGATGATTGGGTTTTTAGTTACTGATGTAACATCGAAAAGCAATCACTTTTTCTGAAAAAGTAATCATTTTAATGGAAAAGTCGTTCATTTTGATTGACAATCCAATCTTTATATTGAACGCTCAAAATACCTGCTGTATGTAATTTAAATTTAGATGGAAAGTGCACAGATGCATGATTGGGATTACAAATTGTACTAAAAGAATGTACAATTTTGAAAAAATTGCTACGTTAAGGAGTAAACAATTTTTCTATCTAAAAAAAGTTATTGAAAACCTGATTGGCTTTTCATTACTTTCAGTTGTTTTACATCTTAAATTTACAATTGTTAAAATGAAATTTACGTATAATCCCTTCAAGGATGTTCCAGATGTACAGTTAAGTTCAAAATTATTTAATCTTTAACTCGATTTATGAAATTAACGAAAAAAGAGCCATTAACTATCGCAAACAATTTTATAAGCTAATAATAATAATTTAATAAATTTAAAAATAATAAACTTTCATTATACGAATTATAGCCAATATTCAACTACATAACCTTAAAATAAATAATTAATTTATGTTTCTTAATATAGAAAAATTATAATTCAACCTTTATTTAATTTAATATTGTAAAAACAATAATCAGGTAATAATTAATTAATCAGTTTCCAACATAAAAAGCAATGAAGAATTATTCCCATTGAAACATTTAAATAATGTTTATTTTATATTTCCCAAAAAAATCTCATTGTTATTAGCCTTTTAAACTAATTTCAGAAAAAATCAAACCCTAATTATGAAAATTGAATTCAGATACTCATTTCACAACATCACGAAAACTTACAAAAATTACATAATTGGAATAGAGGTATTTTAAAAATAAATAAACTTTCATCATATAAATTATAACCAATATTTAATTACATAACCGTGAAGTAAACAATTAATTTATGTAAGTTAATATTGAAAAATTAAAAATCAATCTTTATGTAATTTAATATTGTGAAAAAAAATTAATCAGCTCATAAATAATTATTGAGTTCAGAACGTGAAAAGCATTAAATCATTGTTTTTATCGAAACATTCAAATAATGTTGATTTTATATTTTTCTGAAAATTTCAGTCGAATCAATAACCTTTTAAACTAATTCCAGAAAAAATGAAAACGTGTGTCCATATAATTTTGAAAATTGAATTCAGATAATCATATCACAAAATCAGAAACATTTTTAAACTTATGTAACTGGAATAGGGGTATTTGAAATATAAATTAACTTTTATTATACCAATTATATCCAATATTCAATTAGAAACCTCAATTTAAATAATAACTTTATGGTACTAAATCGAAAAAAATTGAAATTCAATATTTACAACATTTAATATTGCGAAAAAATTAATCAGTCAATAATAATCAATCAGTCAGTTTACAAAATGAAAAGCATTAAACAATTATTTCCATTGCAAAATTCAAATAATTCTCACTTTATATTTTTTTAAACTTGAAATTTCATTTCTGAAAATTTTAATTATTAATAACCTTTTATAATGATTTTCTGAAAAAAAATAAAACACATGAACATTGTACATTTTGAAAATTGAATTCAGATACTCATTTCACATCATCAATATTATGAAAAATTACATAATTGTAATAGAGATAGGTTGAAAAAAATAAACTTTTATTATACTAATTATATCCAATATTCGATCACATCACCTTGAAGTAAATAATTAATTTATGTTGCTCAATAGAGAAAAATTTAGATTAAATATTTATGTTACTCAATTTTGTGAAAAAATTAATCAGCCAATAATTAATTAATCATTTCATAACACAACAAGCTTTAAAGAATTATTTTCATTGAATCATTTAAATAAGTTTTACTTCATATTTTTCTGAAAATTTGAATTATTAATAACCTTTTATACAAATTTCGTGAAAAATCAACACATATGTACACATAATTTTGATACAAATATTTGAAAAAATTATATACTTGTAATGGTGATATTTTAGAGGAAAAATAAAATCATAGAAATAGCAGCCAACATTAAATCACATAACCTCAATGTAAATAATCAATTTATGTTATTTAACTGAAAATAATTCAAATTGAATCTTGAGGTAATTCAATTTTTTGAACAAAATTAATCATTCAATAGTTAATAATAGTTTATTCATCAGTTCATAACAGAAAAATCAATCAACAATATTATTTCCATTAAAACATCAAAATAATTTTTATCTTATATTATTAGAAAAATTTTAATTATTTATAATCTTTTAAACTAATTTCATGAAAACTTAAAATCAGACACTTTTATTATAGATATAATAGCCCACATTCAATTACACAACCTCAAAGTGAATAATCAATTCATGTTACTTAATTGAGAAACAAATTTAATTCAATCTTTATTTAATTTAAAATTTGGAACGAAATGAATGGGCTAATAATTTAATGATTAACATTTCTTCAACAATTGACATTTTTTGGTTTTGGATTATGTTATTGCTTTTTGCCGGAAATTATTAGTACTAATTTAAATTTAAAATCATTAGATTTCAAAGAAAATTTACCATTTTTAACAACTTTAGGTTGTGTTGGTGTGTTTCACTTGAAATTTGTATTTTTATACAAAAATACATTAGATTTATATCCAACCATTTTTGTTTAAAAAAATAAAATTTAGAGCTAGAACTATTTCGAATTGTGTTGAAGATTTTCGTTAGAAATAAAAAAATGTTATTAAAAAATCATGAGATTTTGAAAAAGATTCATAATTTTTCAACAATTTTAGGTTATTTTGTCGTTTTACATCGGAAATCGGTATTTTTAGTTAAAAAAAACATTAGATTTCAAAGAAGATGTACATTTTTTGAACAATTGTAGGTTAATCAAACGGTTTTCAGCGGAAATATAGATAAAGATTTTAAAGAAGATTTACAATTTTTGAACAATTTGAGGTTATGTTAACGTTTTTTACCCGAAATCGGTTATATAAAACAAAAGTCATAAAATTTTAAAGCCAATAAATTCACAATTTTTTAATTAAATGGTATTTTCCTGAACTAGGCACTTTTATTTAAAAATCATCAGATTTCAAAGAATATTTACAATTTTTCAACCAATTTTCTTTATGTTAATGTGTTTCACCTAAAGGTGGTATTTTTAAATATAAATTATTATATATAAATCCAACTATTTTTGTTTCAAATAATAAAATGTACAATTTCGAAACAGTTCGGATTGTGTTAGTTTTTTTCGTCGGAAATTGAAATTCTAATTTAAAAATTATTTAATTTCAAAGAAGATTCATAATTTTTGGACAATTTAAGATTAAGTTGGCATTTGGCTTCGAAAATTGGTATTTTCAAACAAAAATCATATTTCAAAGAAGATTAAAGCTTTTCAACAATTTTAGTTTACTAAAATATTTTTTACGGGAAATGGGTGATTTAATAAAAATAGATTCAAAAGAAGATTTACTGTCGTAGCGATTTTTTGTTACCTCCTTTCAGTGTGTTTTTCGTATACAATTGCTATTGTTAATAAGAAATCATTATATTTCGAAGAATGTTCACAATATTTAAATAATAATATCCTATGCGAGTGTTTTTAGTCAGGACTTAGAACAGAAATGCAACAGCTCAAAATATAAATTTGTATAGATATTATTATTTATTTGATATTATATTTAAATATTTTTCGTACCTTTTGTTGTTTCCGAGAAAAATAAAAAATTCGATTTTTCAAAAACAATTTGTTTCAATGTCAAGCAGTAGTTTACCAAGAACGAAACTTAGGAGATACGGGTTGCATATTACCAGCTACTTCTTTAAAGAAAAAATTGAAGTAAGTTTTTGAGAAAATCTACTTTCATGAATTTTAAAAAAGCGGCCGCCATTTTGTAATTTTTAAATCATATCTCTATTTTTTGGTATTATTTGAAAAAACGAGAATTCCCACGTTCAATAAAAATAAAATTGCACATTATGCTCTTTCGGAAAATACTGCATTTTGAATTAACTTTTGTGCAATGAAATAAGAAAGAAAATATTTGTTATTAGGATAGTTTCAAAGTGCACACAAAAACTAGGATTTCAATTCTGTTTCAGGTTATTTTTTTGAAACTTATTTTGGTTTTCAGTTATTGCTCTCTTTCTCAATATCAAAACTAAGAAACAATACAATTGCTTTCAATATTCGTATTGCTCAATATAAGCCAATTATGTTTCAATTTTGTTTCAGTCATTGTAACGCCTTTTCTATTGTTACAATAAAGATTTTTTTTTTGTGTGCTTAACAAAATTTCTATTTATTGTTAGAAACAGTTATGTACAGAATAAGAAGAAATTGTAACATCGTTAGTGCAATCCAATCGGACAATCAAAGAACACTCAAATGATCTGATAATTTGTTAATATATTAGAACACACGCGTTGAAAATGTAATCAATAATTGTAAAAACGAGTAAAACAATGGAGTTATTTAAAATTGAGTGCAAACTAAGTTATAACAGCCAATGTGATAACCCACGTTTATTAGAGGATTTCATGGTGCAGTGTAAATATCTCGTTGAGGTAACTGCAAGTAATACAAGCATTCCGAAACACATATGGTGTATATCATTTTGGACATAAAGTAATACTAGCCACAGTTGTGGTCAGACAAACATTCATGTTTGACGTTCACAAATGGTACTTTTGTTGAAGGATCCACGAATTTCGTCGAATTACAAAGACCACGAAACCGTTTAATATTTGCGTTCGAAACTACAGTAGAAGCCTCGTACAATCAAACCAAATACATTTTATTTCATAAATTTCATATTAACCATTTCAAATAAAACAAAATTCTCCTACAACCTAAAAGCTTTTGGTGAAAATTCTTTGAAAAAAAAGTTACAATTTAATTTATTTTCTTTGATTTTTCGTTATTCGAGATGATAGGTGACGGTGCCTAATGTGGCACAACAAAATCTATCGCTCAATTTCAAGAACAATATAAGCGATTTTTTTATAGAAAAATATAGAAAATGTAGTTTAATATCTTAGGTTTACTGTAGATATGGTCATAATTATATTGCAATTAACTAAAAAAGTAAATTTTAGGTTTTCCCAAAAAGTGCACCTGTATTAAGTTACCGGCCATGTTACCTTATGTGGCGTAGTTTTCTACTAATTCAAATAGTGCGGATTCGTTTACTGGTAATTAGTAAGAATCTACTAATTCAACGAGTAAGAATAACTGACTAAATGGATTTGTAACTATATCTACTAAAGGAATTGGTAATGCTACTACTAAATGAATTGTTGAATGTACTGCTGGTTACTATTTCGAAAGGTAGCTTCAACTAAATTTTAAAACTGTTTTTTCAACGAACAGAATTTTATTAAAATATATTAATAAATTATTAAAGTCGGATTAAGTCCGATTAAAAAACAAGTTAGTTCAATCTGAATTGAAAACATGTTATAGTTATAATTAAAACTAAAATATTAATAATCAAATTTAAGAATTTTAAATTAGACCAAAATCAAATTCAAAATCCCATTTAACGTCCAATAATCAAGTTAATGTATAGAATTCCTGAAAATAAAACAAGAATTCAACGATCAAATTTGGACAAACACCAGAAAATGCTCCTGCTGCAATTCCTAAAAACAAAAAAATTTGTTTCTTTGCACAAAAATAAAAACGAGGAAAGAAAAATGAGAAGGCAACCAACCAAATCCCCTTCCTCCTCTTTTTTATTTCTTTCGTCTTTTTTATTTTTATTATTATCAAATCAAAATATGAAAGCATGCACAATATTTACCAACGTTTCGGTGCTCACACAGAACCCTTATCAAGGCAAGAAAAATTAGAGCAGGTAGGAACAGCGACAAAATAACGATGCTATCACCTCGATACCTGACAACTGAATGTGGGTCGAGAGACAAATCCGTTATAAACAAACAAGAAATGAGGAAAGTCAAGACCCATGAAAACATATTGCTAAATGTAATTAATCATACTAGAATAACTTTTGTTTAATTTATCCAAATCAGTTTTTAAATTATTAGACAACTTATTTTGTTTGTTAATATAAAGCATTTCCATGAATTCTCTCTTTCTCTCATTACTTTCACTGGGTAAGATTTCAACATTATCCCAGTCAAACTCATGGTCAACATCAAGAAACCCTCTCGTATGTCTAGCAAGAACACTCTTATAACAACGTCCCGAACAAACATCACTTTTGTGTATCTCTACCCTAGTATTAAGAAGTCTGCTAGTCAGTCCCACATGAGTCATCTTACAGATCTTGCAAGTGATCTTGTAAAGAACACCACCTTTTTCAAATTTATCTGAAGGATCTTTACCAAAAGTTATTATTGAATCCATTCTAAATGGTATACGGAAAATAGTATGAATATTAAATTTTTTTAACATAAATTCAATAGTTTTCGAAATTTGACCAAAAAAAGGAAGAACAAAAGTATTGAAAGAACTGTATTCTCTCAATTCTTCCTGATTATCTGTAAATAAAATGTTACTTTGTTTGTTTTTGATTTGTTGAATTCTAATTGTGATACGTTGCTCAATCACCTTTTGTGGGTAATGATTAAGAAATAGGATATTCCTTACTATATTCAAATTCTCTTTGTGAAATGAAATGTGGGACAAACCTAGAGCTCTGTCAACTAAGTTATTGATAACTGCAATTTTGTTTTGAAAAGGATGAGCCGAAAAGAAATTTGAAATTCTACCTGAATATGTGCTTTTCCTATACCAATTGGTAATAATATTACCATCCTGACCCTTAATTACTTCCACGTCCAAAAAACTGTTTCTATTATTGTTCTCTATTTCATGGGTGAACTGAAGTTTTGAATGAAAACTATTAAAAGCATCAAAAACTGCCTGTAACTTTGCTAGAGGAACACATAATAAATGTCCTCAACATACCGAAAGTAAAAGGGCAAAACAAAATCCAGCTTCTTGAAAGCAAAGACCTCCAAATCTTCCATAACTATTTCTCCTAAAATCGGAGAAATGACTGAACCTATGGGAGTACCGAATTTTTGCCTATAAAAAGATCCATTAAATTTAAAATAAGTTGAGTTCATAATGAAAACTATCCCTTCAATAAAATCTTTTTGACTTAATCGAGTACGTGTTTCTATATTATCCCATCTATTTAAAATTGCCTGTTTAACCAATTCAAGGGGTATACTTGGAAACATTGCAACAACATCTAAAGAAATCATTACATGGTCATCAGGAACAGTTTTTTGAATAATAATTTTTTGGAATTCCCAGCTATTTTTAATATTGTATTTGGAAGTTGTAATTGAGTCTTTAAGTATCAAATTAAAGTTTTGTTCTACAAATTTCGTGGGAGTGTTAATAGCTGAAATAATATATCAAAGGATAGCCATATTTATGAATCTTCCTCAAACCATAACATCTTGCAAGAACTGTGTCTTCGGTATTCATATCAGTCCATCTTATATCCTTTCCCAAAAGTCCTTCTTTCTCCAGTTGTCTAGTATCTTGAAAGTGTCTCTTCTTAATTATTTCAACGGATTTTCATTCAATAATTCAAAGTTATCATGATTGGAAAGTAAATCCTCCATATCCCTAATATAATCCGATTTCTTCATACAAACTGTAATATTACCTTTGTCAGCATTCATGCAAATTATATCACGGTTGTTTATAAGGAAGTCTTTCGTTATCTTAAAACCTTCGGAAATTTTACGATCAATACTACTAATGTGCAAACAATTTTTATCAACAAAGCTTTTCGGCAAGTGTAAAACCTTGTTTCGGAAATCCTGTTGATCTAATATTGGAATTTAGTGTATACTTGATTCAACATCTTTGACTATTTCCATCATTTGTTTCAATTTACTTTTAATCACATGGTTACTAAAACCTTTACCTAATCTAAGAATAGCTGTAACTGAATCAGGAATTTGAATATTTGCCAAATTTACAAACCAAGGATCCTTATCTTCTTTTTCAAAAAACTTGTGTAAATTTAAATTTTGCTCTTGAATATTAGTTTGTTGATCAATCAGAATAGGAAGTTTGTTCTCATGTTTTTTATCATCGTTTAAAAATCTTCGATGAAGGAAAATCTGATATTTTAAATGATCAATGATTTTATCTTGTGGCAAACTTACTTCTAATTCACTTTTGATTCTGGAAATTTTTACTTTGAAAAAATTAACATGATTTGAAACATCCTTGATCAGTAAATTCAGCATTGAGAGTTTGAAATTCTTTAAATTACGTTCAAATTGCCTATTGCAAAAATTACTGTGAAAAGCAAAATCTCGAAATTTGTTATCCAAGAAAAATATTTTTTTAGGTAAAACATCATTTCTTCGACATTCAATCAAAAATCTTTTCTGAAGGATACTGCCTCTTAATTTTTGGTTGATATCACACCATAATTTAACCTTTCTGAATGCTTCAGGACCATATGCAACTTTGATCCGATTAAAAAACATAATTTCAAAAAAAGGTGGTTAGAAATGACCTCCAATCCAATTCAGCTAAATTGAAATTTAAGAATTTTAAATTAGACCAAAATCAAATTCAAAATCCCATTTAACGTCCAATAATAATTTTTCTTTCCTCTTTTTTATTTTTGTGCAAAGAAACAATTTTTTTTTGTTTTTAGGAATTGCAATAGGAGCATTTTGTGGTGTTTGTCCAAATTTGATCGTTGAATTCTTGTTTTATTTTCAGGAATTCTATACATTAATATTAATAATCTTAAAAGGTTTTGCAAGACAAAAACAACTGCGAAGTCGTAACTGTTTTTCTTTTAGCTCGATAAAACTATTAAAATATAATGCGATAAATGAAAGATACGCATATAAATATCAAACTTTAAACATTATGCGAACAATAAGCTCAAGATAGCTTGGTGGAAAGCTTTGTAAACTTCGAACTTCATTCTCTTTGATCTTAAATTTCATTAATGAAATATTCAAACACCTAACGTCCTAGCTGTCCTTTGCACCATACTAGAATACAAAATTTGTGTTACATATACTTTTAATTAGTATATCATGGTTAATTATTATTACAGTATAGCTAAATAAAGAAATCATACCTGAAAAAACATTCCTTGACAATTTCAAGTTCTATCCAGCTATCTCAAGTGTTTTTGGGTATAATTTTCTATACTACGAAACCATTCAAATATTTCTCATTTTTTTTTTAAATTGACTCGGAATAAGTCCACAGTTTCGCGAGTTTATTATACATTTTTTCAGTTTCTGGGGATTTAATAAATATTTTTTATTTAGAAATCCTTAACAAATTATATTACAAGATATTCTTGAATATATTGGCACCATTAAATAATTAAATAATCAAATGATACTAAAAACATAATTAATCATTTCTTGAATTTGTCTATAAGTCTATGAATTTGAATAATAATTCAAACAAATTTTTATTTGATGGTTGATTGTTGAATTTTGAACCAAAAAGATCAGTTTTCGACCAAGAATGGAGTGTTTAAATTTTCACTTAACAAACTAATTTTCCACAAAAAAAATTTTTTGAACTAAAATGATGAATCTTTTACTGAAATAGATGAATTTTGATAAACAAAGATGAATTTTTAACAAAAGAGTAACTTTTAACCAAGTAGTTTTTATCTTCAATCAAAAAGATGAAATTTCAACTAAAATGATGAATACTTAACTGGAATATTTAAAATTTAGAAATAGTTGAATTTTCAGTTTGAAAAATTAATTTTCCAGAAAAAAAATTCAAGCCAAAGTGATGAATTTTCAACTAAAATGATGAACCACTGACTGGAATAGTTAAATTTTCAACTAAAAATGATAATTTTTCAAACTCATATTCAATGGTTACATTTTAAATGTTGTATTATGTTAAACTAAAGAGATGAATTTTTAACTGAAATGTTGGAATATTCGACTGGAATAACTACATTTTCAGTTTGAAAAAAAATTAATTTTCCGTTAAAGTAAAAACGGATTTTCAACAAAATCGCTCACTTTCCAACCAAAGAGATAAATTTTTAATCAAAATGATGAAACTTGGAAAAAAATTAATTTTTAACAAAAGAGTTCAGCTTTTAACTCAGTAATTGAATTGAAATTACAAAAAAGATTAATTCTGAACGAAAAATGTAATAGATTTTTTATTTTTTTGTTTATTTAATTTTTATGTTAATGCAAACAGCGAAAAAAATGTTGATTTTTTAAATTTCATTCTTTATCTTCTAGGCAAAATTTTTCTTACACCTCTTGACCCTTGGATTTAATGCATGGGGGTATAAGAAAGATAAAAAAATCGTTAACTTGCGAAGTTAATTATTATAAACAAATTGTATTAACTAATAATCGACATTGGGGTTTATTCGTCTTCAAAGTATATTTCTACTCTAAAATCGCTTGCCTTCATCGTTAAGATGATACCTGGCCATGAAAATTTGATATTGAATGTTATTTGTCTATTTTATAAACAAATTATATAAACAAATTATATAAACAAATGCACATTTTGAGCGATTTTAAGCGAAAATAAACCGTTTTTTCTTCTGACCTTGCTAAATTGCCAATAATGTTTTCTGAAAATGTTATTGCCACTCACAATATCTGTTTATTTTATAAACAAATTATATAAACAAATGTACATTTTCAGCGTTTTTAGGCGAAAACATGTCGTTTTTTCTTTTGACCTCGTTGACATTATATTGACAATAATGTTTTGTAAACAAATTTTCACCACTCATCAATATTTGTTCATTTTATAAACAAATTATATAAACAAATGCACATTTTGGGCGTTTTTCAGCGAAAATAAACCGTTTTTTCTTCTGACCTTAATAATATTATATTGCCAATCATTTTTTATGAAAATTTTATTGCCACTTACAATATTTGTTTACTTTATAAACAAATTATATAAACAAATTCACATTTTGGGCGTTTTTAAGCGAAAAGAATTTGTTTTTTCTTCTGTCCTTGCTGAAATTATATTGCCAATGATGTTTTCTGGAAAGATTTTGTTATGCATTAATATTTACTTATTTTACAAACAAATCATATAAATAAATTCACGTATAAGGAGTTTTTGAGCGGAAAAATATCGTTTTTTCTTCTGATCTTGATGCAGTTATATGTCCAATGATGTTCTATCGAAAAATGTTGCCAAACACCGCTAATCGTTTATTTTATAAATAAATTATATAAACAAATGTACATTGCAGAAATGTATAGGCAGAAAGAAATCGGTTTTCTTTTATTATTGTTTAAAATATATTGAAAATGAATTGCCTAGATGAAATATTGTCATGCCTCACAATTTGCTGATTTGAAAAAAAATTAGGTAAACGCCTAAGATGTTCATTTTTTATACAATTTGTTTATAAAATAAGCAAATATTTATGCATATCAATTTTTTTCCAGAAACCATCATTGACAATATAATTTCAGCAAGGTCAGAGGAAAAACACGAATCCTTTTCGCTTAAAAACTCCTGAAATGCGCATTTGTTTATTTAATTTTTTTATAAAATAAACAAATATTGATGAGTGGCAAATTTTTTTTCGGAAAACATCATTGGCAATATAATTTCAGCAAGGTCAGAAGAAAGGACGATTTCTTTTCGCTTAAAAACGCTCAAAATATGCATTTGTTTATATAATTTGTTCATTAAATAAACAAACGTTGATGGGTGGTAAAATTTTTGTAAAAAAACATCATTGGCAATATAATTTCAGCAAGGTCGAAAAAAACGATTTCTTTTCGCCTAAAAACAGCCAAAATGTGCTTTGGTTTATATAATTAGTTTAAAAATAAACAAATATTTATGAGTGGCAACAATATTTCAAAGAAACATCATTGGCAATATAACTTCAGCAAGGTCAGATGAAGGACGATTTCTTTTCGCTTAAAAACGCTGAAAATGTACATTTGTTTATATAATTTGTTTATAAAGTAAACAAAGTTTGTGAGTGGCAATAAAATTCTCAGAAAACATTATTGGCAATATAATGTTAGCAAGTTCAGAAGAAAAAACGGTTTATTTTCGCTTAAAATCGCCCAAATATGTGCATTTGTTTATATAATTTGTTTATAAAATAAAGTTATTGATTTTTTTTATCTTTCTTATACCCATGTGCATTAAATCCAAGGGACAAGAAGTATAAGAAAAATTTTGTCTAGAAGATTTTAGAGACATTAACATAAAAATTAAATAAACAAAAAAATAAAAAATCTACTCTCATCATTTTCTGAAAAATTTAGTTCTGAATTTTTCAGGAAAAAATTTTTTTTAATTGGTGCATAATTACATTTTAAATGCCATTTTGAACCTCGTTTAGTGATGAAAAATCAAATTTTATTTTCTATCCAAGATTTTATACAATAATAATAATTTCAATGTTTAAATTTCTGAGAACGGTGTTATTAGCGCTGCCTCAAAAAAGATAACTTTTCAATACAATACGTAAATTTTCAAATAAAAAAGCACAACTTTACAACCAAAAAGATAAATTTAAATTGTCAATTAAAAAAATTAATTTTCCATAGAAGGAACGAATTTTTAACAAAATAGTTGAATTTTCAGCCAGGAAGATTAATTTTGTACCAAAAAATGATGGCTTTTTTTTATAACCAGTTTTTTATTCCAGGCCCTCAATTATAGTAGAACTTCACTTACAGAACTTAAAGTTGCAATAAAATCTAAATAAAGTTGTTTCTATCGAATCAGGATATATATATAGAAAGTTCGTTGAACTGATTTCGTTATCTGTTAACCCTTGGGGACTATATCGCTCCTTCCTCTCGAACGTGATGTACATGTGGAGTGGAGCTTTCGACAAATTTCTCAAAATTGTCCTCATAGAATCGTACAAATATCTCACAATTCTCTTCGTCGAATTTTTTGCTAAAATGTCCAAAGTGTTCAAAATTTTGAACTAAAAAAATATACTTCTTAGCTCTAAGGAGAATATCTGCCGGAATTTGGAAAAACACCGTTAACTGCAAAAAATCGAATAATCAGTTTTTTATATCGTTGGGATCGTGCAAAAAGATACACCTGATTATTAAAATAATTTTTTTGAATTGTTTATAAATTTAAAAATAATTAATGCATAATTTTTGGAAAACACCGTAACTGCAAAGATTGGCGAGTTGTGATTTGAGAGAGAGCCGTAACTGACCGTTAACTGCAGGCGTAAATCAGAGACGACTGAATACGTGACGTCAAAATTCGAGAAAACGCCGTAACGGGCAGTTACGGACTTTACCAAAATTATTGGACGGCGATTTCGAGCCGTGATTTCGGAGAGGTCCGTAAGTGCTTACGGCGTTCTCCGAAATCATCGAACCCCGAGAAAAAAGGTTTGTGATTCGAGAAACGCCGTAACTGCACTTATTATTAGTTATTATATTTTTTTGCCGTGAACGGCGTTCTCTCAAATCACGGCAGGCCTATTTCTGAGGTCCGTAATTCGAAGGGAGCCGTAACTGCCCGTTACGGCGTTTTCTCGAATTTCAGCATCCCAATTAACACCGTTAACTGCATTTTAGATAATTAATCAACATTTTTTAACCATTTTTCTTGCAAAAAATGAAAAGATCGTATGCAAATTAGTCAAGAACAACAACACAAAAATGCAGAAAATGATTTTTCGATTTTCTCAGCTTCGTTCATTTTGCAGTCACGGTGTTTTCCCAAATCACGGCAGATATAACCTTTGTGTAGGCCTGCTTTAGTGAAATAATAATTGATTATTTATATTTTAACAGCTACTAACATAAGCTACATGCAATATTTTACAAAAGGTCAGTTTTGTTAAAAACATTTTCTTCACTTTCTAAGAATTTATTTTTCAAATATCGTTTTAAATTCGTTTCATTCTATTGGAAAATTCGGTAACCAATAATTTAACTATTCCATTTTTTATTGAAAATTGATCTTCTTTATTGAAAACGCAACTCTTTTGTGGAAAATTCTTTCTATTTTATTCATGGTATTGGTTAAACATTAGTTTTTTTTTTAAGATGGGGGAATTCTGTTATTTTTGGGTTGAAATATCAACTATTACATCGTTCTTTAATAATTTACCTTTTTGTTGAAAAGTGTAACTACTTAGTAGAAAATTCGTTTTCTTTTTGTTGAAATTTTTTCAACAAACAATTTTAGTATTTCATTTTTTGTTAAAACTGTACCTTCTTTAGTTTGAAAACTCAACTATTTAGTTGCAAATTTATGTATTTTATTAAAAATTAGTCTTTTTAGTAGAAAATTAATCTCGTTGGATGAAAATTAATCTTTTTGGGTTTTTTTCGTGAAGAATTCATCTAGTTTGGTCGAAAATTAAACTACTTGATGAAAAATTGAACTAATTAGTCAAAAATTGGAATTTTTGACTAATTAGTCATTTTAGTTATAAATTTATCTCGTTCGTTAAAATTTCGTGTTTTTTCGTAAAAAACGATATTTATGAAAGTGTGTTTGTTTTAATCGTGAAAAATTACATTAACAATGGAAAAAATTTGTTGGAAAAAACAAATGTACCAAAGTTGTTTAACCAAAAAAGAGCTACAAATTTTTTACAAATCATTTTTTGATAGGATGCGTAGTTTTTCTTTCGGTCGTGAAAAATGAAAAAACAAATGAATAAATGAAATTTTTTGATAAAAGACACAAGTTACAATAAAATTTCAAATAAAAAAATTGTTTTGTTGGTTGAAGATTCATCTTCTTGATTGTAAAATAAACTATTTAATTGAAAATTCATTTATTTTGTTAAAAATTCGTCTTTTTGGTACAAAATCAATCTTCTTGCTCAAACTTGTTTTTTGTTGAGAGTTCAACTATTTTGGTGAAAATTCGTTTCTTATTTAAAATTAAAATCTTTTTTAATTAAAATATCAACTATTACTTTTCTCCTTGTGAATTAGTAAAAAATTCATTTTTCGGTTGTCAATTCATCATTCTAGTTTGAAAATAATCTCTAGTTAATAAATTTTGCTTTTTTTGTAAAAAGTTAAAGTTTTCACTAAAAATTTAACTATTCCATTTTTTGTTGGATATTTATTGTTTTTAGCCAAAAAATTCAACTATTTGGTTGAAAATTCATGTATATTGTTAGAAATTTGTTTTTTTTTTTAGTAGAAAATTAATCTTCTCGAACGAAAATGAATATTTTTGGTTAATTTTCGTTGAGAATTTATCTGGTTTGGTTGAAAATTCAACTACTTGATAAAAATTTGAACTAATTAGTCTAAACTTCAATTTTTGGTTAGCGATTCGTCATTTTCGTTTAAAATTCATCTCGGTTAAATAATTGGTGTTTTTTTTATAGAAAATTACTTTTTTTAACTATAAATTTTTACTGTTTAATTTTTGTTTAAACATGTATCCTTTTTTAGTTGAAAATCCAAGTATTTCGTTAAAAATTCGTCTTTTTGGTAGAGCTTTGATTTTTTGGTTAAAAATTCATCTGCTTGGTTGTAAAATCAAGTATTTAATTGAAAATTCATGTATTTTGTTAAAAATTCGTCTTTTTGGTACAAAATCAATCTTCTTGTTCAAACTTTTTTTTGTTGAGAATTCAACTATTTTGGTGAAAATTCGTTTTTGACTTAAAATTAAAATCTTTTTTGATTAAAATATCAACTATTACTTTTCTCGTTGAGAATTCATATTTTTTTGTTAACAATTTAACTACTTGGTTCAAAAATAAGCCACTTAGTAAAAAATTTATTTTTTTATTGACAATTCATCATTCTAGTTCAAAAATTATCTCTAGTTGATAAAGTTTGTATATTTATCGTTTTTAGCTAAAAATTCAATTATTTGGTTGAAAATTCATGTATTTTGTTAGAAATTTGTTTTTTTTTTAGTAGAAAATTAATATTGGATGAAAATGAATATTTTTGGTTAATTTTCGTTGAGAATTCATCTAGTTTGGTTAAAAATTCAACTATTTTATGAAAAGTTGAACTAATTAGTCTAAACTTCAGGTTTTGGTTAGCGATTCATTTTCGTTTGAAATTCATCTCGGTTAAATAATTCGTGTTTTTTTTCATAAAAAAATAATGTTTTTAACTAGAAATTTTTACTGTTCAATTTTTGTTCAAACATGTATCTTTTTTTGGTTCAAAATCTAACAATTTCTTTAAAAATTCGTCTTTTTGTTAGAACTTTTATTTTTTTGATTAAAAATTCATCTGCTTGGTTGAAAAATGAACTATTTGGTTAAAAATTTCTGTAGTTTTTTAAAAATTCTTCTTTTTGCTACAAAATGAATATTCTTGTTTGAACTGGTTTTTTCGAGAGAATTCAAATATTTTTGTGAAACTTTGTGAAAATCCGTTTTTGGCTAAAAATGAAAATCTTTTTTGATTGCAATATCAACTATCACTTTTCTCCTTGAGGATTCACATTTTTGGTTAACAATTCAACTACTTCGAGCAAAGATGAGCCAATTAGTAAAAAAAAAATTTTCTTCACGAATCATTATTTTAGGCCAAAATATTTTGAAAAAATGTTTTTTTTTTTGTAAAAAATTAATTTTACTCACTAAAAATGTAAGTATTCCATTTTTCGTTGAGAATTCATCTTCTTTAGTTGGAAATTCAGCGATTTGGTTGAAAAATCATGTATTTTGTTTAAAATTCGTCTTTTTGCTAAAAAAAAATAATCTTCTTAGTTTAAATTTATCTTTTCGGTTGAAAATTCAATTGTTTGGTGAAAAATTAATCTGTTTTGGTTGAAAATTCAACAATCAGTTTAAAATTCGTCTCTTTCGGGTTGAATTTAATTGTTATTGATTTAAAAATACAATCTTTTTTCATTGAAATATCAACTGTTACATTTTTTGTTGAGAATGAATCTTTTTTAGTTGAAAAATTAACTATTTGGTTAAAACTTTAATTCGTCAGAAATTTATTTTTTTAGCGATTCGTTATTTTAGTTTACAATGTATCACTGTGGTTAAAAATTCATGTTTTTTTTTTGCAAAACGGCTGATTTTTTTAATGGAAAATTTAACTATTCCATTTTTGTTTGAAAATTTATCTTCCCTAGATGAGAATTCAAGTATTTGTTTTATATTTCATGTAATCTATTATAAATTCTTATTTTTGGTAGAAAATTAATCTTTTTGGTGAAAAATTCAACTATTTGGTGAAAAATTTATCTGTTTTGTTTGAAGATTCAACAATTTTATTTAAAATCAAAATTCTTTCGATTAAAATTTCAACAAACACTGAAAATATCTTGTGAATTTGGGATAATTAAAAACCAAATTTCTCTTAAATAATAATCGTTTGTATTATGTAAAGCAAAATTAGTGAATGATTTAGTATAGCCGAGGGATTTTCATTTAACGATTTAATCTTAATAACTTTGCAGATAGAATTTTTCATGAAATGATCGCAAAATGTGATAAATATCTACATAATTGCATACTAAAATAACAGACTATTATTCATATCATATTTTATAGAAACATCAATGAATCCCCGTCATAAAATTGTGCAAGTGCAGCCACTGTGAGGATATTAACGACTTCATTCAAGTACCTCATTTTCATAGTCGTTAAACTTTTTAAAATGCCCTATTTCCAAGCGATTATAGGGTTTATCATAACCTTTGCAGCAGCTGATTCGAGCAGATGCTACATAACAAATATCAATAGGCCAATATTTATCAGTAAATGATTGTCAAAAAATGTACCATTTTAGAAAATGAGACTAAATATTTTATAAAAATTAAGGGTATCCCTGAGGGACATGCGACCATGATAAAAAAAAAATATATAAATATAATAGTAATAGTATGAAAAATTGTAACTTCTGAAAAAAGATCTTCCTCCTTCGCTCCGCTGGGAATCGAACCACAGGTCTTCCGATTGCGGGTCGGGTGCTCTTACCACTTAGTTACTAGAGAGATCGAAGGCAGATACTTTTTTCAGATATACGATTTTCATAGCAAAGTGTTATGTTTGAATGCAAGTTCAATTAGAAGGAATCTGTATTATCATCGGAGTTGGTAACGATCGATTATGTGTAGATCTCTTTCACAACTGTTAAATTGGAAATCAACAATATCGATTTACTAAGGTAACTCCTCAAATAACCGAAATTCTTAATGTCTTTTCAGACTAAATGGAGTTTGGATTTTTAAATTACAAATTTTAACTTCTGAAAAAGGATCTTTCTCCTTCGCTCCGCTGGGAATCGAACCACAGGTCTTCCGATTGCGGGTCGGGTGCTCTTACCACTGAGTTACTAGAGAGATCGAAGGCAGATACTTTTTTCAAATATACGCTTTTCATAGCAAGGTGTTATTTTTTAATACAAGTTGAATTAGAAGGAATCTGTATTATCATCGGAGTTGGTAACGATCGATTATGTGTAGATATCTTTCACAACTGTGAAACTGGAAATCAACGTATATCTGAAAAAAGTATCTGCCTTCGATCTCTCTAGTAGCTTACTGGTAAGAGCACCCAACCGGCAATCGGAAGACCTGTGGTTCGATTCCCAGCGGAGCGAAGGAGAAAGATCTTTTTTCAGAAGTCAAAATTTTTTATTTAAAAATGCAAACTCCATTTAGTCTGAAAAGACGTTAAGAATTTCGGTTATTTTAGGAGTTACGTTAGTAGATCGATATTGTTGATTTCTAGTTTCACAGTTGTGAAATATATCTACACATAATCGATCGTTACAAGCTCCGATGATGATACGGATTCCTTCTAGTAATAACATTATAATAAATAATAAATGAAAAAAAATAATAATAAAATTAATAATAATGAAAAATAAAAATTATAAAATAAATAATAAATTTAAATTAATACAGGTGCTCTTTTTTATTACTAATTCCTAAACTAAGTCGTCTACAATTTTAAAACGCTGCTAAATTGTGCTTTAATAAAAGTACTTCACTGAAATAATTTTAGAAAAAAGTTCTTATTCAAATAAACTATTAAAAATTATTTGTACTTAAAGTGGTCAACTTTTCGGCAATCACCCTAGCATTAAGAAAAAAATGTGTTCATAACAAGCAAGTATTATGAACCTACAAATTTATAGTTTTTTTTGTTTAAATTCATCGTGTGGTTCAAAATTTTATGATTTGGATGAAAATTGTATTATTTTGTTAAAAATTAAACAATTTTGTTGAAAAGAATTTCTTTTTCGTGAAAAATTCAAAAATTTTGTTAAAAATTCGTATTTTTGGTTGAAAATTCAACTCTATTGTTAAAAATTCGTTTTTTTGGTTTGAAAATTTATCTATTATGATAAAAATGTTATCTTTTTTGGTTAAAAATGTCACTGTTAGGTTGGAAATTAATCTGTATTTGTTGAAGTTCCAACTATTTTGTAGAAAATTCATTTATTTTGTTAAAAATTCAACTTTTTTGGTACAAAATTTATCTTCTTGGCTGCAAATTTAACTATTTTGTTGAAAATTCGTTTCTTCTAATGAAAGTTAATTTTTTTCAATTGACAATTCAACTTTTTCTTTTTGGTTGTAAAATTTACCGTTTTTAATTAAAAATTTACGTATTCTATTGGAAACTTATCTTTTTTGGTAAGAAATTTATTGCTTCCGTTGAAAATTTAGCTATTTCATTAAAAATTCTTATTTTTTTGGTTACTTTCGACTGTTTTTGGTTTTCGAAAAAAAATATTTTTTGGTTGAAATGTCAGCTATTATATTTTTCGTTGGAAATTCATCTTCTTGGTCAAAAATTCAACTGCTTGGTTAAAAATTTATTTTTGTATGCAGATTTATAATTTTATTTGAAAATTCGTGTATTTTCTCAAAAATTCATCTCCTTCATTAGAAAATTAATCTTTTTCTTTAAGAATTTAACTACTTAGTTGAAAATTAATTTCTTTCACTGAACGATTATTTTTTTATCTGAAAATGTACCTATCCATTTTTTGTAAAAAATTTATCTCTGTTATTTGAAAATTCATATATTTTGATAAAAATTCGTCTTTTTTGGTGAAAAGCTATTTTTTTGGTTCAAAATTCATTGGCTTGGATGAAAATGTAACTATTTTGTTTAAAATTAATTTCTTTTAACTAAAAACTTAATTAATTTGTTTTAAATTGAAAATTTGTCTTTTTTAATTTAAAATGTAACCATATTGCTAAAAAGTCGTTTTTTCATTAAATTGAAAGTTCATTTATTCTATTGAAAATTTGTAATTTTTGGTACGGAAATTTATATTTTCGGTTGAAAATTCAACTATTTGACCAAAAAATCGTTTTTACTTTGTTAAATGCAACAGTTTTTAGTTTTCAAATAAAAATATTTTTTGTTTGAAGTATCCACTATTACATTTTTCGTTGGAAATTCATCTTTTCCGTCAAAAATTCAACTATTTGGTTAAAAAATTATTTTCTCAGTAGAGATTCATAATTTAACTGAAAAATCTTTTTTTTTTTTTGCTAAAAATTAAACCATTTTGTTGAAAATTTAAGTATTTTATCAAAAATTCAGTTTTTTGGTAGATAATCCAACATTTTCGTTGAAAATTAACTGGTTTGGTTGAAAATTGATCTTTTTTAGTTAAAAATTCAACAATTGGGATGGAAATTCAACTATTTTGTTGAAGACTTGTTTTTTATTAAGAATTTTGTTTACCTGACTATTTCACTATTTTATTTTTGGTTGTGTAAATTATCCTTCTTAGTTGAAAATTCATGTATTCTATTCCATTTTCGCTTAAAAGTTATAATTTTTCTCAAAAATTCGTTTTTTTTTCTTTTGAAAACTCGTCCTTTTTGTGTTGAAATGCCAACTTTTTTGTAGAAAATTTGCTTGAAAATTCAATATTTTGAATGAAGTTTTTTTTCTCATTGACTGAAAAATCTTTCTTAGTTGAAGGCTCAACTCTTTTATTGAAAATTCCTTTTTTTTACTTCAAAATCATTCTTTTTTCAGTTGAGGATTCAACTAGTTTGTTGAAATTTTTTTTTGTTAACTAAAGAAAAATAATTTTTTAATTAAAAATTAAATAAATAATTTCTAGTGGAAATATCAACTATTACACTTTTCATTAAAAATTAATTTTTTTGGTTGAAAATTCATATCTTTCGATGAGAATTCAACAATTTTGTTAAAAATGCATTTTTTTTATGTTAAACATTAATTTTTTTAAGTGAAAACTAAAGTATCACAGTTTTGATTTAAAATTGATATTTTCGAGTTGAAAACAGAAATTTTCTATTGAAAATTCATATATTTGGCTAAAAATTCCTCTTTTTTGGTATTTAGTGTAAGATTTTTTTTTATACGTGAAAGAAAAATTTCTAAGGATGAGGGAATCTGAAAATAATTTTTAATAAATTTTCGAATACTTTTTCAGATTTAAAAAAAAAAATTGTTTTTCAAACGTACTCAAAAGCAATTAATAACAATTCATCATTTTACCAGTGAAAAATAGCTGCATTCGAGTTTCGTTATTACTCCAGTTGAATGGAAATGGTCGTACCGTTTCCAATGGAAAAAAATGCTCACACGTGACTTGAAGGTAAAATATTGGAGAGTATTTTATGCATTTTTCTATCTGCGATTTTGGTCCGATTCTATTTAATCAACATAAAAAAGTTATTCGTATTCATGATTTCAAAATTCATACTATTTTCTCAAAATATTTTTTAAACAGTTCATACGAGAACGAAATAAAAGCTCTGGTACAAAAAAAAAGTCTTTTCTAAAATGAGAAAAGATTCTATATTCAATTCAATAGGAAACGAAAATTATAAAATTTAAATTTAAATTGAATAAAAATAAATAAAGTTAAATAAAATTTAATGAAATTAAAATTTTAAAATTAAAATACGAAAATTTGGTTGAATTTTCACCCAAAAAAGATTCTCTAACAAAATAAATGAATTTTTACACACAAAAAGCTGAAGTTCCAACAACAGAATCAATTTTTAACAAATGTTGCATTAACAACCAAATAGTTTATTTGCAACCAAGAAAGAAGACTTTTATACCAAAAAAGATAAATTCTCAATCAAAAATAACGGAATTTGAACAAAATCGTTAAATTTGTCACCAAAAAAGATGAATTTATTATAGCAGTTGAATTCTCAACCTAAAAAGGTGCATTTTCAAAAAAATGGTGGAAATTTTCAAATGAAACAAAAAAAATTTAATTTAACCAAAAACAGTTAATTTGTCTAGTCAAAAAGACGAAGTTTTTAGAAGGCAGTTGAATTTTCGACCCGAAAAGTTGAAACTTGAACAAAAAAGTTCCTTTTAAGTCCTTAATTTTCAACCCAAGAGATAAATCTTCAAACAAAAAAAAATAAATTTTCAACAATGAAAGATGACTTTACTACCATAAATGATGAATTTTCTATCATGAACGATGAATTCTTCACAAAATAACAAATTTGTAATAAAATGGTTGAATTCTTAACCAAATAAAGTTTCAATCAAGAAAGATGAATTTTCAATCAAATGGTCCAATTTTAAACTAAAGAAGATTTTCTTGTACCAAAAATGGAACTTTAAAAATTTGTAGTTAAAAAAATTAACCAAAAAAGACTAATTTTTAAGCAAAACGTTTACATTTGTACCAAATTGTTGAATTTCAAGCCAAACAAATTAATTGTCTACAAAACCGATCAATTTTCAAATAAAATAATGAATCAATTGTAGAAATTTTTTCAAACGTAGGTTAACTTCGAACCAAGCAGTTGATTTTTCAACTAAAAAATACACAACCAAAAAATATTAATTTTCAAATCGAACAGTTGATGTTTCAAACCAAAAGGATAAATTTCCAACCAAGAAAAATAAATTCTCAATCAAGAAAGACGAATTTTCTACCATAAAAGGTGCATTTTCAACCAAATGGACGCAATTTGAAAAAAAAATTAATTTAGCCAAACACAGTTGAATTTTTAAGGCAAAGGACGATTTTTTTAGAAGGTAGTTGAATTTTCAACCAGTAAAATTGAATCTTCAACTAGGAAATTCATATTCGACGTAGAAAGATGACTTTCCTACCATAAATTTTGAATTTTCTGCAAAAAACAAATTTTTAACAAAATAGTTCAATCCTCAAACATATAGATAAATTTTCAATCGAGACGGATGAATTTTAAACTGAATAGTTGAATTAACAATAAAAAATATTAATTTTCAACAAAAAAATTAATTTTCAACCAAATAGTTTAATTTTTTACCAAAATGTGGAATTTTCAAGACAGACAAATTTTCTACAAAATATATCAATTTTCAAATAAAATGATCCATAGATTGTCGCAATTTTTTAAAAAGATGTTCAAATTTAAACAAAGTAGATTTTTCGACTAAAAATACGAATTTTCAAGAGAATAGCTCAATCCTCAACCAGAATAGAACATTTCAATTTCTAACCAAAAATGATTAAAGTTTAAATTACGACCAAAAAAAGATGAATTTTCTACGAAAAAGAGGCATTTTTAACAAAATACGTAAATTTTGAGTCAAATTTTGGAATTTTCACCTAAAAAAGATCAATTTGTTATTCAAACATAATGTTTGAGTAAAAAATGGAAAATTTACATATTCAGTTAAAAAAATAATTCCTAATAACAAAACACGAATTTTCAAAAGAACACTTACATTTTTAATGAAAAATATGAATTTTCAAATAAAATGATGAATCTTCAACAAAAGAGTTCAACCCAAGAGATGATTTTTTAACCAAGAAGAATCATTTTCTAAAAATGGTAAAGTTAAATTTTCAACGGAAGATATAAATCTTCATTCAGAAAAATTAATTTTTAACAAAGTAGTTTAACTTTAAACCAAGTAGTTTTTTCAACCAAAAATACGAATTTTCAACAGAATAGCTCAATCTTCAACCAAAACAGATTATTTTTTAACCAAACATTTAAATCCCTAACCAAAAATAATTGAAGATTAAATTTTTACCAAAAAATAGATGAATTTTCTGCAAAAAAGAGGAATTTTTAGCAAAATACAAGAATTATCAGTCAAATTTTGTAATTTTCACCTAAAAAAGATAAATTGTTAATTAAAAATATAATTTTTGAGCAAAAAATGGAAAAGTTACATATTCAGTTCAAAAAATAATTCCTTATAACAAAAAACGAATTTTCAACAAAACACATTTTTAACGAAAGAGATGAATTTTCAAATAAAATGATGAATCGTCAACAAAAGAGTTCAACCCAAAAGATTATTTTTTAACCAAGACGAATCATTTTCTGAAAATGGTAAAATTAAATTTTCAACGGAAGAGATAAATCTTTAATAAAAAAAAAATTAATTTTTAACAAAGTAGTTTAACATTAAACCAAGCATGTTTTTTACCAAGAATACGAATTTTCAACAGAATAGCTCTATCTTCAACCAAAACAGATTAATTTTTAACGAAACATTTAAATTTCTAAACAAAACTGAATAAAGATTAAATTTCTATCAAAGAAAAAGATGAATTTTCTGCAAAAAGGAGGAATTTTTAACAAAATAAGTGAAGTTTCAGTCAAATTTTTTAATTTTCACCTAAAAAAGATCAAATTTTAATTAAAAATATAATTTTTGAGCAAAAAAAATGGAAAAGTTACATATTTAGTTGGAAAAATAATTCTTAATAACAAAAAACGAATTTTCAACAGAACACTTACATTTTTAACGAAAGAGATGAATTTTCAAATAAAATGATGAATCTTCAACCAAAGAGTTCAACCCAAAAGATGATTTTTTCACAAAGAAGAATTATTTTCTGAAAATGGTAAAGTCATGATTTTAGTCCATATTAGATTTTGAGTGAAGAATCATGAAATTTATGTTAACTTATACCAAATTATCAAAAATACCATAAAAAAATTGCCGGAAATTTTTGGTAATTTACGGTAATTTTAGAGGTGAATTATGGTAACTTATCATAAATTGCCCAAAATTCAATTTAAACATGTCTATAAATTTGCGGAAATTTATGGAAATTTCCGGTCATTTATGGTAATTTTACAGGTAAATATGGTAACGCACCATAAATTACACACCAATTCTTTTTAAAAATTTCCGTAAATTTCCGGAAATTTATGCAATTTTTCGGTCATTTATGGTAATTTTACCTGTAAATATGGTAACTTCCCATAAATTATCTAAAACTAATTTTCAGAAATTTATATAAATTTCCGGAAATTTATGAAAGTTCTCGGTCTGTTATGGTAATTTCACCGGTAAATAGGGTAACTTACCATAAATAACCCAAAATTCATTTTTTTAAATTTCCGGAAATTCATGAAAATTTTCGGTCAATTCATGGTAATTTTACCGGTAAATATGGTTAAAATTAAATTATATTATATATATATTATTATATATATATATATATATATATATATATATATATATATATATATTATATTATATTAAATTAAAAAATTAACAACTTACCATAAATTCATTTTTTGACATTTCCATATATTTCCGAAATTTATGAAATTTTTCGGTCATTTATGGTAATTTTACGTGTAAATATGGTAACTTACTATAAATTACCCGAAATTAATTTTTAAAAATTTCCATAAATTTCCGGAAATGTATTTCCATGAATTTCCGGAAATTTATGAAAATTTCGGGTAATTTACCGCAATTTGATCAGTTATATGTGGTAAGTTTCCATAAATAACCGCAAAATTTTATTATCTGCAACCAAAATTTCCTCACAGTTTTTACGGTGAGTGGGCTGATAATCGTAAAATGCGAGCTCAGAAATATTTAATTTTCATTAATCACCTCTGACGCTCCTTTTCAGTCTCTAGAGAGTAAAAAGTAGTGCTTTAGCCCCGCTTTATAGGCCTCGAAAAGGGCTGAAATCATGCATGTGTCATGAAAAATTAATTTTTAACAAAGTGGTTTAACTTCAAACCAAGTAAATGAATTTTTGACCAAAAAAGATGACTTTTTAACATAATAGTTACATATTTATCAGAATAATTGATTTTTTAACCAAATATTACGATTTTTAACCAAACTGTTGATTTTGGTGCGACCCCCCCCCCCCCCCCACAACCCAGAAAACGTTCTGTAACTGTTCTAGATCAAAAAAGGAACTGTGTTCTATAACATTTGTCACAAGATGGTGACAGAACTGTTTTAGAACAAAAAGGTAACAGTGTTCTAGAACATTGTGACAAATTTGTGACACAACTGTTCTAGAACTATGTGACAGTACTGTTCTGTAACAGTTGCTATGGAATTGTTCTAGAACAAACCGAACACAGACGTTCTATAATATTTGTTCCAAGTTTTTTCTAGAACTGTGCCGTAATAGTGTTATATAGCAGTTCTAGAACCCTGTTACAAGTGTGTTCTAGAACGAATTAGGAACAAAGATTATTAAATGTTCCAGAACAGTTGTTACGTAATTGTTCTGGAACTGACCAATCACAAACGTTCTATAAAATTTGTTCCGAGTTTGTTCTAGAACTGTGCCGTAATAGTGTTATATCGAAGTATTAGAACCCTGCTACAAGTGTGTTCTAGAACGAATTAGGAACAAAGATTAATTAATAACTATTCCAGTTGATCGGTTGTCACTGCGTTTCAGAACTGTTACAGAATTGTTACATAACACTTGTAACCGAGTTCTCGAATTGTTCCAGAAATGTTACAGGTCGTGTGTCAGAGCGTTCAAGAACTGTTACAGAATTGTTACATAACACTTGGAATCGAGTTCTAGAATTGTTCTAGAAATGTTACAGATCGTGTGTCACAGCGTTCTAGAACTGTTACAGAATTTTTACATAAAACTTGTGACCGAGTTCTAGAATTGTTCTAGAAATGTTACAGATCGTGTGACACAGCGTTCTAGAACTGTTACAGAATTGTTCAAGCATATGGGGGATAACATAGTCACTCGCATGTTCGTAACCTGTTACTAGCCTGTTCCAGAACACGCTCTTTTGTGTTCTAGAACAGGTACAGATCTGTTCTGTAACCATCTTTGCTGGAAAATTGGTAACGTAGTTTATGGATTGTTCCCATAGAAAACCTTTTTTTTTCACACAGTTGATAGCATCGATGTGCAATAAAACCAGTAAGATTACATTTTTTACTTTCGTAATTTTACATTAGGAGAAAACTCTCCAGTTACTCAGGCCGGATGCGTTCATTTTACACTTCCCCGCTCTTTTCCTGCTCACCAATTTTTTTTTTTGCTCGATCCACGTTGATCTCAGAAACGGGTTTTATCACATTTTCTCGGGGAAATGAAGAACGAATGAGGAAATAGAGAAGGAAGGGAGAAATTACAGAGGCTTCGTGCTGAAAAATCTTATCATCTGCCAGATGCAAAAAAAATTGAAGAAAGATTGGATAAAGAAAAATAAATTTGGAGGGAAGAGCCCTAATTGCAAGCAGTCTCAAAAAAATATTGAGGATTGGGTGCCCAAGAAAAATGTGAATTTTTTAATTTTGCAAAGATACACCTAAATTTTTTCTTTTTGGTAAAAAAGTACATACGGCAATAAAATTTCTTCAATAAAAAAAATGTTTTGATTTCCACTAGGCCGATTTAGGTCTAAAAATAGGTTTTCTTAATTTTCGATTTCAAAAAAATACAAATTTAGAGCCAAAAATTTCTTCAACCCATAGAAAGTATTTGTTATTTATTAAGGAATGAGCATTAAATTTTATGGCGCAATCAAATTTTGTGAAAATCATTTATTTTAAATTAAATTAAATTAAATTAATAATTTATTGCTTAGAATGTCAAGATTTGTAATTTCATTATAATTAATGATCTGAAATTACCCCTAAAAATTTTTTTGCGGGAATAATTTTTTGTTAACTTCAAAATGAATTTTTATGTAGACTTTACTTGAAAAATATGTAAGCTTTTATCACTTATTTGATTAATTTTCTAATAAAAATACCACTTTATTGATACTTGACTTACCATGCTCTATAAATTAAATTAAAATCACTCTGAATTTTTTTTAAATCCGCTGAATTTAATGGATCTTTTTTGAATTTTGTTGAATTCCGTTTGAATTTTTTTAAATTCATTCTATTTTTACTGAAATCAAATAAATATTTTTGATTTTTTGAATTTATTTGACTTATTTTTAATTTTACTTGGATTTTTTTAATTCCTTTTGATTTCTTGTGAATTCCCTCTGTATTTTTATGAATTTATCCTTAATTTGTATAAATTCATCTGAAATTCTTATAAATTCAATCTCATTTTTTCGAATTCTTTTAATTTAAATATAAATTAAATTTAATGTATACCCTAAGTTTTTCCAGAAATCTCTTGAAATGTTAAAAATCGCCTGAAATCTTTGAAATAATTGAAAATGGAAAAGTTACACATTTTCAGTCAAAAAAAATAATTCTCAACCAAACAAATCTAATTTTTAGCAAAATAGATCAATTTTCAAGCAAAGAGGAAAATTTTCAGCTACAATGATGATTCTTAAAACAAATTAATTCTTAAGAAAAGTTCAACGAGAAGATAATTTGTAAAATTGTACACCAAAAATAATTTTTTTTTATATAATAGATTAAATTTTAATCAGAAAAAAATAGTTAAATTTTAAGTCAAAAGAATTAATTCTTAACAAAATTAAAAATTTCAGCAAAAGAAAAATAATTTTTCAACCAAAGAGATGAATTTTCAAGCAAAATGATGAGTCATGAAATAAAATTAATTTTCAAGGAAAGTTGAAGAACAAGAATAATTTTCTACCAAAGAGACAAGTTTTCATCAAAATACATTGATGTTTAACTAGAAAAGATAAATTTTCAATTTAAAATGTCAATTTTGAACCAAAAATGGAAAAGTTACATTTCTAGTCAAGAAAATTAATTTTAATCGAAAAGACCTAATTTTTTGAAAATAGTTAAATTTTCAACCAAAGAGATAAATTTCCAACTAAAATGATGAATCTTCATAAAAAATTAATTTCCAAAAAAAGTTCAACAACATTAATTTTCGACTAAAAAACAAATTTTTCACCAAAATACATTGATTTTCAGCTAGAAAAGATAAATGTTCAATTTAAAATGTCAATTTTGAACCAAAAATGGAAAAGTTACATTTTCAGTCAAGACAATTAATTTCAAACGGAAAAAATAATTTTTTTTAAATAGTTAAATTTTCAACGAAAGAAATAAATTACCAACTAAAATGATGAATCTTCATAAAAAATCAATTTTCGACCGAAAACAAATTTTTTCAACAAAACACATTAATTTTCAATCAGAAAAGACCAATTTTAAATATAAAATATCAATTTTTATTCCAAAATGGAATCGTTACATTTTCAGCCAAGAAAATTATATCTCAACCAAAAAAATCTAATTTTGAGCAAAATACTTAAATTTTTAAGAAAAGATTAATTTTTTACCAAAAAGATCAATTTTCAATATAGAATATAGATTTTCAACCAAAAATGGAATAGTTACATTTTCAGTATAGAAAATTAATTATTAATAACGAAAAAACCTAACTTTTAACAAAATAATTAAATTTTCGACCAAAAATTAATTTTTAAGAAAAGTCCGACAAGAAAATAAATTTTTTACAAAAAAAAATGAATCATTAACATAATACATGAATTTTCAACCATGTATTTGAATTTTCAACTGAAAAAGATGAATTTACAACAGAATAGTTGAATTTAAAACTATATAAATTCAGTTGAAATTTAAATTAAAAAAAGAGTTCATGGACGACCTCTTATCTGTCAAGTTAATCTATATCAAGAATAATAATAATAATCAATAAGAACCAAAAAAATGTGTTTCAAAAAAATCTTTTTTCTGATTTTTTGAAGTTTCACTTCCTCATTTTGTGTCTTTTTGTGAAGAAAAAATTTTCCTTGTTTTTTGATATTAAAAAAAAATTGTTTAGAGGCCTTTAAAGCACCCCAAAGTTAAAAGTTCAGTGAGTCCTTGAATTTTAAAAAGAATCGTAAAAACTTTACAACAATGATGTAAAACTACCATGTGAGCAGTATGAAACCTGAAAATTTTTTTTTAAACATTTAATTTACCCCCAACTTTGCCAAAACTCACCACTGAAGACACTAAAAAGTAATTTCCAAGTGTCTTTTCTGAATTTTATGAAAGTAAAATGAAAATTTAAGTGGAAAATCATATAAAAAATTGGATTATACAAATATGAATAATAGTGCCCTTAAAATAAACATTTTTCCCCTTTTCACCCTCAATAATCCATGAAAAGTTACATTTTCTTTCTTTAAAACTTTTTCTTTCAATATAAAGAAATTTGTAATAAATATTTTTGATATTTAGTCTTGAAGAAAGAAAATGTAATTCTTTATGAATTATTAAGGGTAAAAAGAGGAAAAATGTTTTTGCAAGGGCACTTTTTTCACATTTGTATAATGAAATTTTTTATATAATTTGCCACTTAAATTTTCATAAAATTCAGAAAAGACATTTAAAAATTACTTTTTAGTGTCTTAAGGGGTGAGTTTTGGCAAATTTGGGGGTAAATTGAATTTTAAACAAAATTTTCAAGACTTACTGAAATTTTAACACTTTGGGGTACTTTAAAGGTCTTGCCCTACCCCTAAACATTTTTTTTAAATCTTAAAGAATTAGGAAAATCTTCTTTCACCAAAAGACACAAAATGTGGGGGTGAGACTTAAAAAAATCAGAAAAATAATTTTTTTTCGACCACCCTAGAGACCCTATAATAGTGTCTATTTACCATCGAGGAAGACTTTTCTCTTTCCCATTCCAGCTTCCCATTTATAACGATAATTTCATTGTCTCGCACCCACACAGGGAGTCCTGTCTGCACTTAATTGAAAATTACATTATTCCGTTACAACCTTGTTGAAAGCGTTATGTAGAATGTAATAAAAGATGATCGGCCGAAGCGAGCCTTTTATCTGAAATTCGATAAAGAAACGATTCTTTGTTCTCAGAACTTCCGATTGCCGGCCGGGTGCTTTCCCATTAAGCTACTAGAGTGATCGAGAGAAGAAAATTTTTTCAGAAAATACACACATTATTTTGCTAGATGCTAGAAGTTAAGTTTTTCAAGGAATCTGTATTATCATCAGAGAATAACAGAAATTTTTAACGTCTTTTCAGACTAGATGGAGAATTGAATGAAAAATCATTTTAATTAACTTTTTCTGAAAAAATATCTTCTCCTTTGGCTCCGCTGGGAATCGAACCTCAGAACTTCCGATTGGAAAGTTGGAATTTGGAAGTTTGAGGAAGTTGGATATTCTGAGGTTTGATTTCCAGCGGAGCGAAAGAAGATCTTTTTTTCAGAGAAAATTAATTAAAATGATTTTCAATTCATATCTCCATCTTGTCTGAAAAGACGTTAAAAATTTATGTTATTCTCTGATGATAATACAGATTCCTTGAAAAATTTTCCTATATCTTATCATCTGAAATTTGAAAATCAGGGATCACTTGTTAGTCACTTTTTCAAGATAAAGTCTCTATAGTTACTTTTTTAATGGAAAAATCACCTAAGACATTTTTCTTTCAATAAATTAACTGATGGGTTAGACACTATTGAATTGAGGCCTATACCTAATTCTGAATCTAAAAATATTCCAAGAAATTTTTAGTAGATATCAATAATTTGAAGAGATTTCAAAAGATTTGAAGGATTTAAGGATATTTTGAAAAATTCTAACTAATTTTCAAGAACTTTAAAATTATCAATGGATTTCAAAAGATTTTAAAGGATTTAAAATATTTGAGAGTATTTTGATATATCCATTAAAATATAAAACAAGATTAAAAGAAATATTCCACAAAGCAATTAATTTTCTACCCAAAAAGAGGAATTTTCAAGAAAATAGATGGTTTTTCTACCATATAGTTCAATTTTTTAGTTATAAAGAATAAATTTTCAACTTTAAGTGGAATCATTGAATTTTGTCATAAACAATTAATTTTAAGTCTGACAAAAACGAATTTTCAACTAAAAATTAAAAATGTTAAATTTTGAAGCCAAAAATATGAAATTTTTCGATGCCAGTTAAATTTTTAACAAAAAAGTTAATTACTAACCAAGAAAAATGACTTTTCTATAATGGTGAATTTTCAATCCAAAAGGACGATTTTTTAGCAACACCAAATGTCAAAATTTCAAACAAAGTGATTGAAATTTAACCAATGAACGAAGAATGTGAATTCTGAAATACGAAAGTGATTTTGAAACTTATTAAGTTATTATTGAACTGTATTATGTGGTAAATTTGTTTAAATTTGTTACCAAGAAACGTACTAAATGTTATCTGAACTTAACTGGCAATTCTTAACCGATTTTGGATTTTTTTGTTTAGAAAAATTCAACATTAAATTTTGAAGAGATTTATGTGGCCTGATTTTTGACTTTTTTTTGGTTAAACTTTTATGTCAATGCAAAGTGTGAAGGAAAAGTCGATTTTTTCGTTTTTTTGTTTATCTTCGTGAAAAAATTTGTTCTATGACCAGCATTGCCAGACTTCATGCAAGGGGTTAGTTGAAAGCAAAAAAAATTATGACATTGTTAAGTTAATTGTTATAAACAAATTAACTTAACAAATGGTCTACACTATGGATACTTTGTTTGCAAAGTAAATTTTTGGATTAAAATCACTTGCTGTCATCGAAAAAATAATACCCTATCGTAAAAATTTGACATGCAAAATTTTTTATTAATTTTATAAACAAATTATATGAACAAATTCCTAGTGTTGACATTTAAAGGCCGAAAGAAATTGTTTTTTCTCTTAATTTTTCTCGAATTATATCGCCAGTGATGTTTAATAATGGAAAATTATCATGTGATATTTTTTGTTAATTTCATAAACAAATTATATAAACAAATGCCTAGTGTGGACATTTAAAGGCCGAAAGAAATGACTTTTTTTCTTAAATTTCCTCAAATTATGTCGCCAGTGATGTTTAGTGATGGAGAATTATCATCCGATATTTCTTATTAATTTCATAAACAAATTATATAAACAAATGCCAAGTGTGGACATTTAAAGGCCGAAAGAAATCGCTTTTTTTCATAAATATCCTCAAATTATGTCGCCAGTGATGTTTAGTGATGGAAAATTATCATTAGATATTTTTCATCAATTTCATAAACAAATTATATAAACAAATAGCCAGTGTGAACATTTAAAGGCAGAAAGAAATCTTTTTTTTTCTCGTAATTTTCCTTAAATTATGTGGCCAGTGATGTTTAATGATGGGAAATTATCATCCGATATTTTTTATCAATTTCATAATCAAATTATATAAACAAGTGGCCAGTGTGAACATTTAGAGGCAGAAAGAAATATTTTTTGTTTCCTCGTAGAGCAAGCTTTGTAATGGTAACATTTTCAAAAATGTTTAAATTCATTTAATTGAACCTTCCTCAATTTAAAAATGTCTAATACAATGTTCTAAGCAATTGCCCGGCTGTGTATGAGTGTGTAGGTGTGTGTGTGTCTGTGGATGTCACACTTTTTTGTGAACACGATAACTTGAAAACGGTTGCAGATAAGTCACTAATATCTTGAAACTGAACGAAGGATTTCTAAAAATATTTATTGCATTTTTGTTCACTTAATAATATTTTAAAAATCGGTTTTTAACATTAAAACTTTTTTCATTCACATGATTCAAAGTTGATGCCACAATATAAAAGATTCCTTGGTTCGAGATGAATCGATTGACCTCTAATATCAATATATTTTGTAAAAGCGTAGGGA
>CAKNYM010052900.1:450197-461598 GCA_932195095.1 Andricus curvator
TCCTTCTCCTTCTCCTTCTCCTTCTCCTTCTCCTTCTCCTTCTCCTTCTCCTTCTCCTTCTCCTTCTCCTTCTCCTTCTCCTTCTCCTTCTCCCCTTCGATAATTTTTCGGACAGACTTCGTATCTATATTAAAAATTTTACTGCTGATAAGAAACGTCTTGCGCGTATAGCGCGCAATTTATGATTACTAGTATAATTTTTAATTTATGGCTGGAATCTTGTTTAGACAGCTGATGAGCGGATCTTGTTGAAGGGGCCATTGTCAAATGAACCGAAGCTTCTCGTAATTTTTCACTAAGATCGAGTCACCCTCCTTGGCAAAGAAAATTCGAGGGCTCGGAATTCCTCCTTTCCATGGTGAAATATCGATTTGGCCGTCGAGTAATGGAATTCCGGAGTTAAATTTATGAGACCTCGTACGAGCGTGCCAACAGCTTTTTTTTAAGGCTTACACTTCCGGTACCCTTTCGTCAAGACAAATTTTTCTCCAATACTATCTCCTTTTTTATATCAACTAAAACATCTTGTTATTGTTTTTTTTTAATCGTTTTAAATTAATTTCTCTGAGTTGTTTTCCATTTTCCCTGGCGACTAGTATTTAAAGACCAACATTATAATTAGTATAATTTTCTACCAGAAAAGATCAATTTTCAATGAAAAGTATTAATTTTTAACGAAAGAAATGAATTTTTAATTAAGCTGTTTAATCTACAAAAAACATAAATTTTCTACAAAAGAGTTCAAAATTGAATCAAATAGTTGAATTGTCAAGCAAAAATACGATTTTTCTAGCCAATTAGATTTATTTTTTAACCAAAACGACAAATTTTCAACAAAATAAATAAATTTTCAACTAAAACAGATCAATTTTCTGAAAAATAGTTGAATTATCAACTTAAAAAGATAACGTTTCAGCTGTGAATGAAATATATTTGATTTTTCAGTTGGAAATAATAATTTATAAAAAAATGACTTTTTAACGAGGTTGTTCAACTTTCAACCAAGTAGTCGCATTTTCGACCATAAGAGATGAGTTTTTAACAAACTTGTTGCATTTGTGAAAAAAAATTAAATTAAATTCCAAATAGTAGAATTTGTAACCAAACGAGATTACTTTCAAACCAAAAATATAATATTAAACTTTTCAACAACAAAAAATTATAACCAATTTATTTTAGGATTTTAAATTTATTATTAAAGGTCATAAAACAATTAAATGACTAAATAAAAATAATGTCCAGTAGGAAAGAGTAAGAAAATTTTTTTTTATAATGTTATTAAGAAACTGTTGTACAAAATTCATTTTTTCTTGATTCGCAATGAATTTTAAATTCATAGGTTTTGTAATAAATATGATAAATTATAATGAACTCTCAAAATTAGTTAAGAATAGCATTTTTTATAAACAAATGCACACTTCTAACATCTTTTCATAAAACGCTTCATTTTTTTTGCGAAATGAACTCAAAACCCCTATTAGACTCAAGCAGAATTGAATCGGTTAATCACATAAAAAATTTGTATAAACAAACGCACATTTTCACCATTTTTTCTTCCTCATAGAGGAAGCTCTATAATAGTAACATTTTCCAAAAAATTTTAATTCATTTATTTAAACCTTCCTCAATTTAAAAATGCCCAATACAATGTTCTAAGCAATTGTCCGGATGTTTGTATGTGCGTGTATGCGGATATGTGTGTGTATGTCACACTTTTTTGTGAACACGATAACTTGAAAACAGTTACAAATAAATTGATGAAATTTGAAGAACTTATTTTCACCACTGATATCTTGAAAGTGACAGAAGGATTTCTAAAAATATTTATTGAACTATTTCTACCACTCAATAGTATTTTAAAAATCAATTTTTTTATATAAAACTTTTTTCATTAGCATAATTTAAAGTTTATGCAGAAATATAAAAGATTCCTTGGTTCGAGACAAATCGATTGACCTATAATATTAATACAATTTATTAAAGAGTAGGGAACTTATGGTAATTTATATATTTTGAAAGTCCGTTTTTTATAGTAAAAGTTTTCTCATTCTCATAATTTAAAGTTGATGCGAGAATGGAAAAGTCGTGTTGATTCAAGACGAATCGGCTGACCTATAACGTTGATACATTTTATTGCAGAGTAAGGAAGCTATGGTAATGCCTAATATTTGAAAACACGGTTTTTTATAGTACAACTTTTTTCACTAACATAATTCAAAATTGATGCAAGAACGGAAAAGATTTCTTGATTCGAGGCAAATCGGTCGAACTATAATATTCATACATTTTATTGAAGATTAAGGAAGTTATGACTAAGAATTTTCTGTATTAGAGGATATAACTTTGATCGATATTGTAGATTTACATTTTCACAGTATGTGTGGAAAGATTTCTCTTTGGATCGATCGTTACCATCTCCGATGATAATACAGATTCCTAGTAAAAATTGAGTTGTATATAACATCTTGCATAACAAAGCGTATTTCAGAAAAAGGCATTCTTCCTCCGATGTCTCTAGTAGCTCAATGGTTAGAGCACCTGACCAGAAATCAGTTGATCTGGTGTTCGAATCCCGGCCGAGTGAAAGGAGGGGATCTTTTTTTCTGAATAAATTTGATTTCAAACGGAAGTTATGCTCATTTATAATATTTAAAGATACGGGTTTTTATAGTAAAACTTTTTTCTTCAACATAATTCAAAGTTGATGCAAGAATATAAAAGATTCCTTGGTTTGAGACGAATCGATTGACCTACAATATTAATAAATTTTATCAGAGAGTAGGGAAGTTGTCGCAATTTATATATTTTTAAAATCGATTTTTATAGTAAAAGTTTTTTCATTCTCATAATTTTAAGTTGATGCGAGAATAGAAAAGTTGTCTTGATTGAAGACGAATCGATTGACTTATAACATTGACACATTTTATTGAGGAGTAAGGAAGCAATGGTGATGCATAATATTTCAAAATACGGGTTTTTATAGTAAAACTTTTTTCTTCAACATAATTCAAAGTTGATGCAGGAATATAAAAGATTCCTTGGTTCAAGACATATCGATAGACATATAATATCAATAAATTTTTTCAAAGAGTACGAGATTTATGGTACTTTATACATTTTGAAAATCGGTTTTTTATAGTAAAACTTTTTTGATTAGCATATTTCAAAATTGATGCAACAATATAAAAGATTCCTTGGTTCGAGACGAATCGATTGACATATAATATCAATACATTTTATTAAAGAGTACGGAATTTATGGTACTTCATATATTTTGAAAATCAGTTTTTTATAGTCAAACTGTTTTCAATAGCATAATTGAAAGTTGATGCAACAATATAAAAGATTCCTTGGTTGGAGACAAATCGATAGACATGTAATATCAATAAATTTTTTGAAAGTGTACGGCAGTTATGGTACTTTATATATTTTGAAAATCGGTTTTTTATAGTCAAACTTTTTTCATTAACATAATTCAAATTTGATGCGAGAATAGAATAGAATAGAAGACGAATCAAGTGACCTATAACATTGATACATTCTATTGAAGAGTAGGGAAGCTATGGTAATGCATAACATTTAAAAAAAGGTGTTTTTATAGTCAAACTTTTTTCTTCAACATAATTTAAAGTTGATGCACGAATATAAAAGATTTCTTGGTTCAAGACGAATCGATTTACCTATAATATAAATACATTTTATCAAAGAGTAGGGAAGTTGTGGTAATTTACATATTTTTAAAATCGATTTTTATAGTAAAAGTTTTCTCATTCTCATAATTTAAAGTTGATGCGAGAATAGAAAAGTTGTCTTGATTGAAGTCGAATCGATTCACCTATAACATTGATACATTTTATTGAGGAGTAAGGAAGCTATGGTAATGCATAATATTTCAAAATACGGGTTTTTATAGTAAAACTTTTTTCATCAACATAATTCAAAGTTGATGCAGCAATATAAAAGATTCCTTTGTTCGAGGCGAATCGATTGACCTACAATATTGATACATTTTATTAAAGTGTAGGGATGTTGTGGTAATTTATATATTTTTAAAATCGCTTTTTATAGTAAAAGTTTTCTCATTCTCATAATTTAAAGTTGATGCGAGAACAGAAAATATGTGTTGCTTCAAGGCGAATCGATTGACCTATAAAATTGATACATTTTATTGGAGAGACAGGAAGCTATGGTAATCCATAATATTCAAAAACACGGTTTTGTATAGTAAAACTTTTTTCTTCCACATAATGCAAAGTTGATGCAAGAATATAGAAGATTCCTTGGTTTGAGGCGAATCGATTGACCTACAATATTTATACATTTTATTCAAGAGTAGGAAAGTTGTGGCAATTTATATATTTTCAAAATCGATTTTTATAATCAAAGTTTTCTCATTTTCATAATTTGAAGTTGATGCGAGAATGGAAAAATTATGTTGATTCAAGACGAGTCGACTGGCCTATAACATTGCTACATTCTATTGAAGGGTAAGGAAGCTATGGTAATGCATAATGTTTAAAAATACGGGGTTTTATAGTAAAACTTTTTTCTTCAACATGATTCAAAGTTGATGCAAGAATATAAAAGATTCCTGGGTTTGAGGCTAATCGATTGACCTACAATATTGATATATTTTATTAAAGAGTAGGTTAGTTATGGTAATTTATATATCTTTAAATAGATTTTTATACTAAAAATTTTCACATTCTTACAATGTAAAGTTGATGCGAGGATAGAAAAGTTGTGTTAATTCAAGACGAACCGATTGACCTATAACATTGATACATTTCCTTGAAGAGTAAGGAAGCTATGGTAATGCATAATATTCGAAAAGTCGGTTGTTTAGAATAAAACTTTTTTCACTAACATAATTCAAAATTGATGCAAGAACGGAAAACATTCCTTGATTCGAGGCAAATCGATTGATCTATAATATTCAGACACTTTATTGAAGATTGAGGAAGTTATGCTCATTTATAATATTGGAATCATCTGTTTCAAACAGAAAAACTTTTTTCACCCACATAATTCAAATTGACGCATGAATAGAAAAGACCTTTTGATCATACATTTTCAAATAGAATAATTCTGACAATTTTTGTAAAGGAATCATAAAATTTTTCCCTTCTCTTTTCCAGCTCGAATAATTATTATTTCGAATACATAATTTGATTTGTCTGATGTGTCACTGTATTTAAAAAATTGTTAGTATTATTTTGTAATTTTGTATTTTTTGTAAATTTCTATTTTTAAATTGATCAAAATTAAGAATTTGGTTTGTCTATTATTGAAAAAAAATTATTAATGCTTCCTCTATGAGGAAGCAAATACATTTACTAACAGGAAGCAAAGTGCTCGTGACATGAGCACCATATAATTATAAATACAAACAAAGTGGAAAGACTAGAGGTCGAATTCACAGCTAGTTTAATGAGCAGGCTTAATTTCCGTTTAAATAATTAATAGCTTCTATCAATTTGAAATATATGACAGCCAGGAATTTTGCTTTGATTTTGAAGTTTGGGAGGATCGCAGATTGGATCCTATGAGCTCGTAATAAACGTTTATTTAAGGTCGTTTGAAAACGGATTTGATACACATCTCTATAAAGTTCTAACACGTGTTTGTAACTCGTATCGCCAGAAGCTGCATTAATGTTACGTTTTATATCTGTCCTTTACTATTTGGAAAATCGCTCACGTATAGCTATCTGCACATATACAACGTCATTCGAGGCTATATAGGCGCCAAATTCACTCGTGCATTCAGTCGCATTTCAAATATTTGTCGTTCTGGAAAGTAGCCCTTCTGTGCGCCATATTGTAACCCTGTCACCCAACCTCGATTTACGCGAAACTCGATGTCTGATCGACCCTCTCAAGTAGTCTCAGGAAAGTCGCTGGAAATGATTTTGAAAACTCCATCTCGTCAAGTATTTTCTATCAAGGTTTTTTAATTTTTTTATTGGAATATATAGCTCTGCGTATTAAATTTAGCTCGGCTGTTGAGGACCAGAATAATAATTATGGAAGAAACGCCTCACTTTCAGATGTTTTTAAGTAGTAAATGCAATTTATAGTCAGACGTACACAAAACCAGACTTCACAGTAGGTTGGTCCAAAAATACATTTGATTTTTTTTTTTAATTTTCATGCATGTGTTCGAATCAACAAGATAATAAATGCCTTTTTTTGTTGAAAAAATATTATATTTGGGGGTTCCGCAAGCCCTATGAAGTTTAACACGTATTTCCGATGAGAAAAACGGACGTTTTTGTACATTTTATTCAGAATCATCAACATTAGGAGAATCGAGTTGCAATTTCACATTTTTGTTTAAAACTAGCTATAGAATAAAAATGAATGATTACTTTTTAAATATCAGCCCCAGAAGTCTGTTTTAAAGTTTCCCCAAAGAAAAACTACATTAGTAAAAAATTGGATTTTCTGTATTTTTGGCGCTAATTATGATTTTTTTGTGGTTTTTTTTTAAATAAGCATTGTTTCAATTTCAGCATTGTCAAAAGTCATATTTTTGGGTTATAAATTATACTGTTTTGTTGAAAATTCGTCTTTTCGGGTTGGAAAATCAATTATTTTTAAAATAATTCTTTTTTAAACTCTTTTAAAAAAATAATCTGTTTTGGTTGGGGATTCAACTATTTTTTTGAAAATTCGTCTTTCTTGGTTGAATTTAACTGTTTTTTTTTTAAATCAGTAAAAATATCAATTATTATATTTTTTCTTGAGAATTTATCTTTTTTGGTTGAAAATTCATCTTTTCGAATTAAAAATCCAACTTTTTATTTGAAAACACCACTATTTGAATGAGAATTTTTGTATTTAATTAAAAATTCATCTTTTTTTGATCGATACAACTGTTTTTGATTTGAAATAAGAATATATTCTGATTGAAATATCAACCATAATATGTTTCGGTAACAATTTTTTTTTTTTTTTTTTGATGAAAATCAAACTGCTTGGTTGAAAATTTGTTTTTTTTGTTGAACATTGATTTTTTTTCAAATACAAATTAACTATTACATTTTCGGTTCAAAATTGAACCATTTAATTAAAAATTAATTTGTTTAAATTGATTTTTAAATCAATTTGTTGATAATTAGTCTTTTTCTGGTTTAATTTGTCTATTTTTCATTTGAAATCACAATCTTTTTTTGGTTAAAACATAAACTATTATATTTTTCGTTAAAAATTAATATTTTTGGTTGAAAATTTAACTATTTAATTATAAGTTCAACTAGTAAGTCGAAACATTTTGTTAGTTGACGATTCATTATTTTAGTTGTATATTTATCTCTTCAGTTAATTTTTTTTTCAATTATGATTTTAATTGAAAATTGAAATATTCCGTTTTTGGTTGGAAATTTATCTTTTTTATTTGAAAATTCAACTATTTGTTTAAAAATTCATGTACTTTATGAAAAATTGTTTTTTTTTTTTTAGAAAGTTATTCTTTTTCTTTGAAAATTTATCTGTTCTGTTGAAAATGCACCTATTTGGAAAAATATTATCGGTTTTAATTGAGGATTTAAGTATATGTATTTCGTTGAAAATTCGTATTTCTTTCGTTGAATTCAAGTGATTTACATATAAAATGCAAATTTTTTTGGACTGAGATATCAAATATTACATTTTTGGTTGAAAAATGTATCTTTTTGGTTGAAAAATGTATCTTTTTTGTTTAAAAATTAACTTTTTGTGGAAAATTCAAACTGTTTTCTTAAAAATTCCTTTTTTTGGTAAAAGTTAAACTTTTTTGTGGAAAAGTAATGTTTTTTGGTCGTAAATAAGATGTTTTCTTAGAAATTCAACTTTTCATGTTAAATATTCAATTGTTTAGTCGAAAGTAATTTTTTGGAAAATACAACAATTTAGTTCAAAACTTATACTTCTTGGTTAAAACTTCACTTTTTTGATCAAGTTTCATCTTTTTGAGTTCAAAAGTCAACTGTTGCTGAAATATTCGATATTCCAGCTTGAAAATTCAATTATTCGATTAAAAATTGAACTATTTTCTTGAAAGATTAATTATTTTGTTGAAAATTGATCTTGTTTTAAAAGTAAACAGTTTTCTTGAAAATCTGACTTTCTAGTAAAAAATTCTATTATTTGGTTAAAAATTCAACTATCTTGCTGAAAATATAATGATTTTATGGAAAATTTAACTTTCATGTTAAAGTTTTCTGCCTGAGTAACACCCTATTTCCCCTGTTTTGAGGGCATTTGTGGCAGTGAAGTCTGAGCTCTTTTTAAGTAGTAAATCCAGTTATTAGTCAGACCTGCACAAAAGTATAAAATACTTTCCAGCATACTTCAATAAAATTTATATTTTGAAAACTCTTTTCTCCAATCCCATACTGCAATATTTTTTACGCAACCATAGATTTGTATCCAATCCTCTGTTGATAATTCCTCAAACTCGGTGACTATCCGAAACTGATTTTCGATCAATGAATTTCAATTTGTCTTAATCAAAATCCTAAAAAGTCCCTATTCAATATATAAATTTTGAAGAGAAAGTCATCTCGACATTGGTAAGAGTCTTTTTCCAGTTCAGCAAAAAGGATCCTTTCAAGGTAAGCGATAACAAAAGGAGAGTGCATCGCTTTGAACAAATGGCTAACGAAATCCGAATGATGTAGCTAAAGTGTCTCCTTCGAAATAACTCGAACATTTATAAATCCACGTCTACTCTGTGTATCTACCACCTGTACCACGCTCCACTTTCCATATCCTGGTAGCTCTTTTCTTTCTGTCAAGTGAAATGCTCACCACTCGTATCCCAGAACCACACAAACTTAAAAAACACCCTCACACAAACACAAACCCTCACCTATACAAACATGGACTTACATCCACACAAAACGACTATGGAACTTGGTTGGTTTACACACCACTTGCTTTTCTCGCCTTAGCGCACGTAGGGGCTGCTATTCTCCTTCCGGAGAAAGCTATTTCCGGCCTGCGAACCGGAAGCGCATGCATTATTACAACGTTTACACCTCGAGAGTTGTTTATGACCGCTAAATTCCTGCAGAAAACGAGCGGCCGCTTTCAGTCTTTCTTAGCAACGAAATATATTAGGGACAATAAATCTATTATGATTTTCATGTTGGAAATAGAGTATCGTATTTTACTTTTAAGGTTTTTGTTAGTTGAGTAAAAATAATTCGACTTGGTTTTCAATTAACCATTGAGCAAAACATTGCCTAAAATACTGAAGATGTTTTCTAAGTCTCGATCCTGGCTGCGAGCGAGACATTATTTTATTTCTTGAAGTCAAAATCAAGAGGGCTTATAGTATTTTTTAAGGTATTATATGTTAATTTACCAGGAATAGTTATAGTTAGATTAAAAAAATGTTAGAAAGCGATGTTATTTGATGGATCCTTCATTCCAATTCTTCGATATAAATTTTCTTCTCTATTATACTCCGAACTTCATAAACTATGGACTCCACCAGGAAAGAGGTAGATACATAGGTTGAGACCAAACGGGACATCTGCTAATGATTAACATTTTGCAACCGATAAAACTTGTAATTTTGTAATAAATAATTTGCAAATCCAATATTTGGAAACGGTCGGGACCAACAACTAGATGCATATACGATTTTCTATAAAAGGATTCAAACTGGTTTCTATTAGCATCTAGTGAACTGTTGAAGATAGGAAAAAACGGAAAATTTTTTTAGATTTGCCAGCCAAAGAACATTACTATTCCTTATAAAAATATGATGTTAAAGATGGTAAAACTGACATACTTCAGACCAGAAGAATTCATTTGTTGGATCCTTTCTTCCAATTCATCGACGTTTCGAAAACTTATAGGTTTCCTCATCAGGATACAAGTTATTGAATAGAGAAGTTTATAAACATCATCATCACATATAAAGCAGTCCAAATTCTTCTTTTCCCATTTTTCTATGAAAAATTGTCGAAAAAAATTGATATAAAAATTTTAAATATAAGTGTAACACAAAAGTAAAAAAGTGAGGTTAAGAAATGTAATTGATGTATTTACCTTTAGGATCTTCCTTTCAGGTTACATTTCTAGTTGAAAATTTTCAACTTTAGGTTGATTTTTAAAAAACTTAGAAAGAAAGTTGCAAAATTGTAATTGAAATTAATAATTTAGTAAAAAACATTGTGTAAACATCGGAAACAAAACTGTCGTTTTGCTCCATTTTTCAAACGAGAACAAGAGAAATATTACCAAAGACATAAATAGCAATTCCTGACAAAGTTAATGATATTTTAAGGTTAGGAAACAAATTTATTTCATATTTTTCAACAAACAAACGTAAAATAATTTAGGATATTGTTAAAGATATAGAGTCAAATATTTGTTTAATTGAAAATACTGAAGATCGTGATTTGTTAAGACATAGAATGATTAATACATCACATCATTCTTTACAGAATAATAAAATTACTCATGTTGATAGAGTCTTAGCACAAAATATTAATAAAACAGAAACATTTATCAATTCTAATAAACAATTATTTGTTACCCACGCAGATGAAATTAATATTAATGTTGTTCTTAACAAGAAATCATATGTTAAACTAGCTGTGAATTCAATCTCGAGTGTTTCCACTTTGTTTGTATTTATAGTTATATGGTGCTCATTTCACGAGCACTCTGCTTCCCGTTAGCAAATGTGTTTGCTTTCTCACAGAGGAAGCATTAGTTATTTTTTTGAATAATAGGCAAACCAAAGTCTTCATTTCGATCGATTAAAAAATATAAATGTACAAAAAATGCAAAACTACAAAAAAAAAACAAAAAAAATTTTTAACACAAAGAAAAATCAGAAAAATCAAATTTTGTATTCGAAATCATAATTTTTTGAGCTAGAAAAGGGAAGGGAAAAGTTCTGTCGCACCCTATACCTTTCCCAGATTTATGATTTCTTTACAAAAATTGTAAAAATTACTCTTTTTGAAAATTTATTATCAAAAAGTCTTTTCTATTCATGCGTCAGCTTTGAATTATGTCGGTGAAAAAAGTTGTTCTGTTTGGAACAGATGACTCAAATATTATAAATGATTATAGATCAATCGATTTTCCTCGAATCAAAGAATCTTTTATATTCTTGCATCAATTTTGAATTATGTTAGCGAAGAAAGTTTTACTACAGAAAATCGTCTTTTCAAGCATTATGCATTACCATAGCTTCCTTACTCTTCAATAAAATGTATCATTATTATAGGTCAATCGATTCGACTCGAAGCAAGACATGTTTTCTGTTATTGCATCAACTTTGAATTATGATAAGAAAAACGTTTTACTCTAAAAACCCGATTTTCAAATTATATAAATTACCATAACTTCCCTACTGTTTAATAAGATGTATCAATATTATAGGTCAATCGATC
>CAKNYM010052900.1:474530-508237 GCA_932195095.1 Andricus curvator
TTCTCGTAGAATACGTGCTAAACGACCTGGTGCGCGATCCGGTGCACCCTGATCGGCGACTCACCATTGGTAGTTTATTTGGCTATCGACACAATTAAAATTTGAAAAAAGTTCTCGTAGATGACGTCTTGAACGACCTGGTGCACGTTTCGGTGCACTCGGGTGTCGGCTATTGGCAAACTTAAGATTTTAATTTTCAACGCTGGCTAATATTCTCTATCACTTGCAGGTTCTTCAAAATATTCATTTGTGTTTAGCGTGTCCTAAGCATCGAAGACGGACACGAGCAAGGCTTTAACCATGCTACCATTCAGCCGTGACCCATGCTTTAGCCAGATATTTCCAAGTGTATTGCCATGCGTGAGCCATGCTTTAGCCAGATATTTCCAAGTTTATTGGCATGCGTGAGCCATGCAAACTTTTTTCACGCGGGATGTTGATTCAATCAAATTTTTTCCAGTTCTTTGTTGAGAAACAGTGTCAGTTCATTCATTCCGGACAAAAAAATTAGCCAAAAGGTTTAATAACTGCGTGTCATATTACTTTGGGGTCATTCAAGGTCGTTTTGTGAAAAATGGTAATTCAAAATTTCTTCTTTTTCACGGAAGTCATTTGTTTTTAATTTTGATTTAAATTAAAAATAGAAAATGTCAAAAAGCTTATTTTTTGCATAATGACCTTGAATGTCCTTCAAATAATATCATTTATTTATTTATTGATTTATTTAGGAAATATAAGCCCAACAGTCGAATGACCAATAATAGGGCTACAAAATGTACATATAATCATATATACATTGCTAAGTAGTGTGAGAAAAAATACATCGCTCCAAGATTGTATTAATATTATTGACGATGGTTAACAAATTGACAGGTTGCTGTAATGAACTCGCCAATGGACATAAAAAATAGATCAATGTTGGGATCAGCGCCTGGATATACATATAGTTCATTTACATAGGTGCACATACGATACAAGGAAGAACGACGGTTGAGAGCTGAAGGAATGTAAAAAGGTTCAGTCTGACGAGTGGCATACTGCGGAGCATTAAGTGGAAGCATCTGCAAGATAGAATGACAGTCAATTAAACCGCGTACAATTTTGAAAAGGCATAAAATGTTTGAAAAAATGCGCCTGTCCTCCAAGGACCACACACCAAATCTAGATCTAAGCAATGTATAGTCTGATCCCCTAGGAGGAAATGTTCCATCTTCCTTCCAAGCTAAGAATTTCAGAAATTTTTTATGGCAGCTTTCAATGGCATCAGAGTACTTTTTGGTGTGAGGAGCCCAAATGACAGAAGCATATTCCAACTTAGACATAACCAGGGATTGAAATAGTGTCTTGAGAGGTCCAGTAGTTTTAAAGTTCTTGCATGATCTTATCAGAAATCCTAGAGTCCTGCTTGCACCGAGAACAATCCTGTCAACGTGTGTATCGAAATTTAAGCTCGACGTAATGGTCACGCCCAAGTCCTCAATCACAAAAACTCTCGAGGTTAACACCCTCAATCGTGTACTGATATTCCAAAAAAGACCTCTTCTTAGTAAATGTCATTATCTTACATTTTGTTACGTTTAAGGTGAAATTGTTCTCATGACACCAAATATTGAAATGGTTTATGTTTTCTTGCAACACATCGCAAGATTCTATGCTTGATATGGGTATGTAAAGCTTGACATCGTCAACAGACAACAGATGGTAACAGATTAAGTTAGGCGAAAGATCATTCATATAAATTATAAAAAGAAGAGGACCTAAATTGGAACCTTGAGGAACTCCAGAGGAGGGAGAAAACGGACGAGAGGAGTGACCACCATATTGCACTATGTTTGGTCTATTTAATAAGTAGGATTGAAGAAGATGTAAGAGTTTATGCGGTAGATCAAGATTGGCTAATTTCTCCATGAGAATACGGTGATCAACCTTGTCAAAGGCCTTCGAAAGGTCTGTGTAGATAACGTCCACCTGGCTATATTCGTTTAGTAGATCATGAATGTGTTGTGTAAATGCTAGTAAATTTGTAGTAGTTGATCTCCTAGGAATGAAGCCGTGCTGATAAGTTGACATTGAGGAAACGATAGAGTTAAAAATCATGTCATATAGACACCTCTCAAAGACCTTCGAAAAGTTATTTATGATTGAGACCGGGCGGTAATTCTCAACCTGAGATTTATCCCCTTTTTTGAAAACGGGACAAACCCTTGTCTGCTTCCAAACATCAGGGAACGTTCCAAGACGCAGGGCTGAGTTAAACAAGACTGGTAAAGGTGCAATCAATGTCGCTGATAGATCCTTAATTAAGAATGCTGGTATGAGGTCGGTGCCCGCAGTATGTTTATGTGGAAGTTTCTTAATAGCTTTAATAACATCATTTCCTTCAATTCTCAACACATCCCCAAGTAAATGCGGAGTATTAACAGAGAGAGTTACGGAGAGTACATTTGAGGGCAATTCGTAGACGCTGTCAAAGTAATCTGCAAATAAATTCACAATATCAGTGGGTGAGATATACTCAATTCCTGCATATCGCATAATGCCTGGAATTCTGGATTCACGCCGCAAGTTATTCACATATCTCCAAAAACGTTGGAAACGTTGGAAAGATATTTATACTTTGCTCAATAGAGTCGTTGTAATTGTTATGTGCAATTTCTATGCGATTTTTTAAGCTTTTTCGAAGTGATTCAAACTGGATTAGATAATAGTTATTGAGGTTATTAGAATACTTAGACCTATACTTATCTTTTAGACGAATATCACTAATAATATCTTTCGTGAACCAAGGCGGATATTGTCTATTTTGAATATTACCTACAAATTTAGGAGTTGATTTGTTTATTGCAGAGTACAATCGATCGTAGAATAGGTTGCAGGCATCATTAATATTATTAATATTTTCCAGAATGGACCAATCAGTATCGTAAAGTAAGACAAACAGTTCATTCCAATTGCACCTTTTCCATTTATAGCGCGACGATAGACTGTTATCAACTATGTTTGTTCGAATATGGCTAGATTTTAGATCTAGCAACAAGTCCAGAGTAGGATAATGTGCTTCTTCAGGAAAAATAGGCAGAAGACATCTACTTATTAAAGTATCAACATTAGAGAATACTAGATCCAAATATTTATCATTGTAATTCGCAATAGAGTTTAATTGCTTCAGTTCCAATGCTTGCATAAATGTGTTAATCAGAACAGATTTATAATCAAAAGTGTTAAGTTTGCAGAAATTTTTGAAGTGAGGAACATTAAAGTCACCAAATATAATTAGTTTTTGTCCCCAAATATCCTGAAGAGACATTAGTGAATTTAAAAGATCTTCGAACAGGTCTACAGTTAGCCCTGGAGGTATATATAAAACTATAAATGCTAGTGTTATATTATTTATACGCACTTTTACTCCAACAATATTGACTGAAGGTACTGTTCTAGAAATAGAGGAGACATCAAAAATCAAACATGGATATCTCACATTGATAGCTATAACAGCACCGCCACCTAATCTATCTAAACGATCATCCCTAAAGATGTGATACAAATTGGTGTTAAAAAATTCAGATGATAAGACACCAGGTTTGAGCCAAGTTTCCGTTAGAATAAAGATATCATATTTAAAAATATCCATAGATTTGATTAGGTAATTGAACTTTGTATTTATACCTCTAGAGTTTTGGTAGTAGAAAATTAGCTTGTAGGTTTTACCGGGTTGGAGACTATCGTTGGGGTTCCGTTTCTGTATATTATCCGAAGGTTGCTTTCTCCTTTGGATAGTCGCTCGTCGAGCTTTTTGCGTAGATCCTTGTACTGCCGCTGCTGAATGAGAGTACGATCCAAAGACAGCTTCATGTTCGGGAGTAGATTTTGAGCAATCAGTCCCTTCCCTTGATCGATAAATGAGCGAAGCATCTGAGTTGCATCTTGTTGAGACTGGAAAATGATTTTGACAGGTCTCATAAGTTCATGAGATTTTTTCCCTAGCCGAACACAATTTATCTTACTCAGATCAGCAGATGCGTTAATTAACTTGAGCGTTTCTTTAATTTTTGAAATATCAGATTTCAAAGGATCAGTTCCTTGGACTTCTAGCACTTCAGGATAATTAAAAAGCATTAAGTTTTTCTTACGTGTTTCACGTTGAGAGAGCTCTGTCATGCACAGGTCAACGCAAGTATCTGCAAAGACTGATGATGCTGCAACATTGCCTGAATCAAGAGATCGAATGGTAGTCTCAATAGTCTCAACTCGATCCTCAATACTCTCAACACGTGTCTCAACATTCTGTACCTTCCTGCTCATGTTGTCAACTTTGATCGTAAGATTGTTCACTGACAGCTGCACGAGATTGAAATCATGTTTCATCTCAGCTCTATTTTATCCAAGGCAGGGGTTAAGCGACTGTCAAGAGCACGGCAGATAATATCCTGAAGTTCGGAAGTATTTAAGGTAACTTGACGATGTTCTTCCGCAGGAGATGATGACCTGGATCCAGAGCATTTATTGAATGAGCCGTCTGCATTCTGACGTAACTTACTAGCACACTCAGGGTGGAAACGAGCCAGACAGCCAGTGCATTGTACAGAATCACAGTCTCCAAGAGGTTTCTTACATTTGCCATGTGAGCAGATAGTGTCGGTGGTATTTAGTAAATTGAGATCCATTTTCACAGAAATAACAGAATATTTTGATTTTTGATATAACTCAAGCCAGCAATTCACATTCAAAAAACATAGGACTCCAGAGTTGATTTTAGGTTAGATCTGTTTGTAAACAAAAACACCCAATGAATCTTAAGTCCAATTCACAATTCAGACTGATGCGCAATCATAAGCACCGTTCACAGCAGTTCAAGGCACATTACTACAGCAATCAAACGCAGCCCGCACAATTCATAGCTATAGGTCCGGGACAAAACCCCTAGCAAAGATTTAGGTTAGGATGACACGCGAGTACAGTTTTTTAGTAAGATCAGAGACAAAAATTTCATTCAAGCAAAAACTGTATGTTCAATGTGTAGCGAACAGGAACAAGCAACGAAAAAACACCTCTAAGTAGTACACGATCACATTATACGTCAAAGAAACTGCGGCAAACACGGAGCAGTCCGGCACACGTCTCACAATTTGACCATTGTTGAAAATTATTGAAAATAAACATTTATAAAAGAACTTGACTAATTTTTTTTGCCGAAATGAATAAACTGACACTGCTTCTCTATAGAAAAAAAACTAGAGAAAATTTCATTGAATAAACATTTTATCAAGAAAATGACCTTGCACTCAGATTTTTTCAAAGATTTTTACAATAACATTAAAAGGTCGTTCAAGGCCATTTTAGGGCAAAAATGGATATTCTTAATTAAATTGACGCTATTTATTGATTATTCATTCCTGACACGCATGATTGCGTGAAATGTTTTAGCCTGACTTTACTCTCATGTTCCTTTACACGTTGACTTACCGCCCTCTCGGTTTCTCCAATATAGACTTTGCCACAAGAACAAGGGATTTTATATACTCCTGGATCACTGAAAGGTTCCTTTTTATCTTTAGGGTTGTTTAGAAGTTGTCCTATTTTCGCAGGTGGCTTAAATATAGTTTGGATGTTGTGTTTGTTGAGAATTCTTTTCTCGAAAAAGCAAATAACATACGGCGTAGGACGGCCAACATCTTATGACAAGCCCAACTTCCCTCCTCAAACTTAACAAAACAAGAAAAAACAGCAATTAAAGAACTCAATCAGAACAAAGACATCATAATATTACCCGCAGACAAAGGCAACGCAACAGTAATGATGAATAAAGAAGACTATAACAACAAAATCATGGACCTTCTTACTGACAATACATATAAAAAACTCAAAAAAGACCCCACAAAAATAATAGTCAGCAAAACAAAAACCCTTCTAAAAGACTCAAAACTTGACAGCGACACAATATCTAAATTAAAACCTACTAATCCCATCTCACTAAAACTTTACGGACTCCCAAAAATCCACAAAAACAACATCCCACTCAGACCGATCGTCAGCGCAATAATCTCACCAACTTACAACCTAGCACACTTTCTCGCCAAAAAACTGAATCCTTTCACAGGAAACTCTACCACACACGTCCAAAAGTCTTTTGACTTCATCAGAAAGATACAACAGATTCACATTCAACCTCAAGACATCCTAGTGAGTTTCGACGTAGTATCTCTCTTTACAATAGTACCAATCTCTGATACAATCGATATTATTAAATCCTTTGCGAACTTCCCCTTCAATCTCACACCTTTAATAGAACACTGTCTCACTAATACCTACTTCTCTTTCAATAACCAATTCTACGAACAAACCTCAGGAGCAGCAATGGGATCTGCAATCTCACCTGTAATAGCCAACATCTTTATGGAACATCTAGAAACTAAAATCTTTAACAAATCCAAGCTTAAACCGGAATTTTGGTGCCGTTACGTTGACGAAACTTTTGTCATATGGAGACATGGACTAGATGAACTACACAAGTTCTTCAATTTCATCAATAAAATACACCCTAATATTAAGTTCACCATGGAAATTGAACAAAACGGAAAATTACCTTTCTTGGACGTACTCGTTTACAAAAGATCTGATAACACATTAGGACATGAAGTTTACAGAAAACCCACCCATACAAACAGATACCTACATGCCTCCTCCCCCCACCACCTATCTCAAAAGTAATCGGTCATAAACTCCCTTGTATACAGAGCTGTCTCCATAACAGATAAAGATAACTTACAAAAGGAACTACAAAATGTTAAACAAATGTCAATACAAAACGATTACACAAACAAACAAATTAATAAAGCAATAAGAAAATATACTCAACAAAACAAGTCAACATAACCTACTAAAGAAAGAGAGAGAAAAACAACCACCATCCTACCCTACATTTAAGGTATCACAGAACAAATCGGAGGAATTCTCTATAAACACAACATCCAAACTATATTTAAGCAAAGATTTTAAAAGCTTTGCATGGTTTGAACAAATTTTAAAAGATTTCATAAAGTTCTAAAAAAGATTTTAGATATATTTAAAAGATATTAATTATTTCACAAAGATTTAAAGGTTTCAAAAAAATGAAAAATATTCAATAAAGATTTTATCAAGATTTGGCAAAGATTTCAGATGGATCAAAAAGATTTCACAAATATCACCAAATATTTCGTAAAAATTTCACGAATATTTCACAAAAATTTTAACGATTTCTCAAAGATTTACAATTTTTCACAAAGATTTTGGATAGATTAAAAATATTTCGCGAATACTTCAATTATTTGACAAACATTTCAGATGAATTTCGAAGATGGCACGTAGATTTCAATAATTTCACAAATCTTACCAAATATTTCGCAGATTTCCAAAGATTTCACAAAGATTTCAATGATTTCTCAAAAAGTTTTGAAAGGTTCCATAAATATTTAGAAAACATTTCAGATCGATTACAAGGATTTCGAAGATCTCAGACCGATTTACAAGATTTCAGTGATTTGACAAAACTTAAAATGTTTAATAAAGATTTTGCAAAGATTTTAGATCGATCAGAAAGATTTTAGAAAAATTCCAAAGATTTTAAGGATTTCAAAGATTGTACAAAGATTTCAATAAGTTTACAAATATTACCAAATATTTCACGAAAATTTCAGAGATTTTGCAAAGATTTCAAAAGCTTTAATTTAATAAAGATGTTATCAAGATTTGGCAAAGATGTCAGATGGATTGAAAAGATTTCACAAATATCACCAAATATTTTGCAAATATTTTTAAACGATTGCTCAAAGATTAAAAATATTTCACAAAGATTTTGAATATATTAAAAATATTTCACGAAGACTTCAATTATTTCACAAACATGTCAGATAGATTTTGAAGATTGTACAAAGATTTCAATAATTTCACAAATTTTACCAAATATTTCGCAAATTTCCAAAGATTTTACAAATGTTTGCCAAATATTTCAATGCTAAAAGATTGTGAATGTGTAAAAGATTTCACACATACTTCAATTATTTAACCAAGATTTCAGATAGATTTGAAAGATTGCACAAAGATTTCACAAAAATTTCAAAAATTATCCTTTGCTTTATTGAATTTTTGCAAGCTTCAAGTTCTCGTTAAATCTTAAAAGCTCATTAAATAAATAAAAACAGATCTCGACTTTATTTCCTTTCCTTTTTCAATTGGAAACAATGTCAAAGAATAAGGAATTGAAATCCTTTCTTTCTCAAATGCGGAGTTGCATATTTAAGGGAAAAGTATTCAAAGCCGAGCTTTTACCAACGTCAGCGGTACTTAAAATCGGCGAACGATTAAGTACTGGTTGTCATTACCATCGTAACGACATTACCTTTCTTATTTTGCTTCTTCAGCATCTTGCTCGCTATTGGTTGGAATTTCTCATAGTCGACAGTACCTGCGCATTCTTCTATTTACGGATGCAGTAACTATAGATGAAACTCTTCTCAAGGGGTTTGGGTTTCAGAACTTTAATGCCAATTCTATGGGTTTCTGAGGTACGTCGCGACGCGACGCGACGTTCCTACGTACGTGCTCAGTCCTCCTACGTCATCACAGCAGTAAAGTTTATGTCGATTTCCTCCAACTCGGTCATTTTCTCATCCCCATCATTCAATGTCATAAATGCAGGCGTCGGCAGAAAAGCTCTAATTTCTCAAAAATTTCAGAAAATTCAGCTTCTAGGTACGTGGCTTCATGGAGTTGGAATATTCAGAGTGAGTGATTTTGATCGAGCGATTTTAATCTAGATTATGAATTTTAAGACAAGATCGCTTCAAGTTTTTTCAAAGTATACTAGTAGCCTTGCGCGGGCCAAGACGCGCGCTCATTAATTTTTTGTATGAAAAAGAATAAACCAAATACTTATTTTTTCTATGTTATTTATATTTAATTAATGTTACAAAATATTTGTAAAAAATAATTAAAAGGCACTACAGGATGATGTACGTAGCCTTCAATAAGGAGCTCCTTTTCATATTTTTTATCTGTTGAAGCTAAAGGAGTAACACGGAAAAAAGTAGATCGTTAAAAAAACTCTGTGAACCAGCAGCTCTAACTATTTTAAATTGAACCGCAGCTTTTCGTCGGTGAATTTGGTTGAAATTACTATTTCGCATTCAGGTTATTTGAACTGACTTCTTAAAAGAGTAGGATGAGTAACTTTGCCGATTTCGCATTGTAACGCATATATGTATATGTATATATGCACTGCACGCATTCTATAAACGATTTATAAATAGATTAGCTCGAAACTTTCGACAACAAAAATGATGTGAAACGTCGATCGATTTGAAAAGGAAAAAATTATTTTAGATATGATTACTGCACTTAATTTACGATTATTCTTACACAATTGCACGCACAGAGACACAGATTTTGATTTGATTTGATTATCATCTCACTTTATTTAAAACGCAACATTCATTTACATAACTGATATATAAATAAAAAGTAGTTTAAACATCGTAATAATATATCAAATGCAAAATCGAAATCACTATTTTAAGATAAGACAAACATTGAATTGTGATTTAAATTTAAATTTTTTGCACAAATAAAATTTATTTCATGAGATATGGGGATGCTGAATTAGAATAAAAACTGTTTAAAACAACAAGAAAAATTCGGTTCCGAGAAATTCATATCAGGGTGCACAGTCTTCCCCTGTTTTTCTTAGTTTCCCCTTTTTTCTTGAAATTCCCCTTTTCCCCCCTATTCTAAAAAACCTTCCCCCTTTTCCCCTTTTCTCTTTAAATATACGATATTTGAAATTGTACCCATTATTGAATGATAATTAAAGCAATTATAGCACTTAAATAAATTATTTATGAATAAATAAGGTACACGTTCCAAGTTCAGACCATTACAAATAAATATTCTTAAACAAATTTGAAGATGACACATTTTAAAGCAAGTTTATAATGTAAAAACTGCCGACCGAAGTTATTATCCAATATAAAATTGGAACAGTTACAAAATATATATTATTTTTTGAATAAGTATTAGAAGATTAATACATTTTAGTTGTAATGTACAAAGTTAAATACCTAATTAAAAAATGGAATATTCCAAACTCATCAACTGCAATTTTAAATGTTCTAACTTGAGCAATTTTTAATTTTTTTTTAATTTTTACTTGAAAATTTAACTATTGTTGAAACTTTGTTTTTGTTGAAAATTAATTTTTTTAAACTCACAATTTAACTATTCCATTTGTGTTTGAAAATTGATCTTTTTCAGTTGGAAATTCAACTATTTGGTTGCATGTTCAAATTTCGTTCAAAAGTTATATTTTTTGGCAGAAAGTTGGTTAAAAGTTGGTCTTTTTGGTTGAAAATCAAACTACTTTGTTAAAAATGCACTTTTTCAAACTGAAAATTGCAGTTGTTGATTGAAAATTATTTTTTGTATTGAAAGCTTATATTTTTGAGTTAAAAATTCGAGTGTATTATAGAAAGTACTTTTTTTGGCACGAAAATTCAATAAATAGGTAGAAAATTGGTTTTTTCATTTGAAAATTAGTTTCTTGAAATGAAAATGTAGCAATACCATTTTTGGTTCAAAGTTGATCTTTTTTATTTTGAAAATTCAAATATTTGGTTAAAAATTTATGTAATCTGTTAAGAATTCATCCTTTTTTTGTATTCATCATTTTAGTTAAAGTTTTTTCTTGTTTGTTAAAAAGTAGGTTTCTTAACTAACAATTGTAATGTTTGGTTGAAAATTAACTTCTTAATTATTAATTCATATTTTCGTGTTGAAAAATTAACTGCATTGTAGAAAATTCAACAATTTGGGAGAAAATTCAGTTTTTTCAATTGAAAATTAATTTTTTGAAACGAAAATATAACTATTCGATTTTTGGTTAAAAACTGTTGTTCTTAATTCAGCAATTCAACTATTTTGTTCAAAAATTATCTTATTGGTTCTAAATTTAAAATTGCGAATGTTAAAAATAAATTTCTTGCTCAGTTACGATTTTTTTGAAAATGTGCACAAACATGTTTTTTTTTTTTTGGATTGAGTCATATGCACACATTTATAAAAAAGTTGAATATGTCGAAACTGAAATTTATTCAGCTTGAACCAAAGAAACATTTTTTTATTTTTCTGCTTCGGAAAAAAATGTTTGTCGTGAATTAGGATTTTTGGGATTTCATATCTTTTTTGCGATTTTCGAACGTTACAAACACCACGAAAAAAATGTTTCTCATGAATAAAAAATAATAACATGTTTCTTTGGTTCAAGGTGACTCAATTTCAGGTTCGAATCAATCCAAAAAACATGTTTTTGTATATTTTTCAAAAGTTTTCAATAAGGCAAATTTTTTTTTTTAATAAAAAAAATGGTTTAATTGTAAATTTAAGAAAGAGAACAGAAGATATTAACTGATTTCAATTGTTTTGAATTTAGTTTGAAAGTATTAATTATAGTAAGGATGGAATGACAAATCTTGGAAAGAAATATTTATGAGAACGATGTCGAACATTTCAAAATTGTGTATTTAACTAATTTTATTTTTTCCCGGACTTTTTTATTTCACTCTGGATGGGTTTTCAATGATCTAAGTATATCCAATTTTTAAAGATAAATCTTTAACGGCAGAAATCATTGAAAAATCATTAAAAGTTATTTAAAAATGTAACATTTCTTACGAAAAGGTTGTTTGTTTTTTTCGACATATGGAAATAAATGTTTAATCTTTCCCCTATTTTTCCCTTTTTCGTGCGGAAACCACCCTATTTCTCTTGGAGTCATTAGAAATTCCCCAAAATATTTCAAGGCCTTTCAAAACTTTTAAAATCACTTTAAACTTTTTGAAGGTTTCCAAATTGCCTTGGAATCTTTTGAATTACTCTAGAATATTGCAAATCCTCTGAAATCAATTAAAGTACTGAAATCAAATGAAAAATCCTTGGAATCTTCAAGAAAGCTCTAAAAGTTTTCAAATTCTTTACATTTTTTCAAAATTATTTCAAATTGTTGAATTCTCTTGGAAATACCTTGGATTCTTTTGAAATACCCTAAAATATTCCTAATCTTGAAAAATTACTTAAAAAATCCTTTTGAATCAATTAAATTACACAGACACACATTACTGTTGAATATGACCGGCCTACAGCAAGCAAACATTACCAGCGTTACTCTCGAAAATCGTCAGAATCGAAAACGACAATATGGTTTAGAGATTTTATATTAAGGATGCACCATTCTCTTCAATTTTTTTCAGGGAATTTAAAATATTGAGATGGTGTTGGCCTTTTTTGGTTTTTTGTTTTTTTCTTTTTGAAAAAGTAATAAAAGTGTATGTTGTGCCTGAATTATGCAAAAATTATAAACAATTTTATCGTAGAGCGTTCATCGTTCTTATAAAGATTTATATTAGAAAATATGTTTTTGGTTGGAAAGTTTAGGAAATGATTCATTTGATCTTTTGATAAGAATTTTGGTAGTTAAAAGTCAAATAAAAAATTTGTTGTTTTATTTTTAAATTGAAGCATAATTGTGAACGTCATAATCTCAAAAAAGACCTGATTTGTCTCGTCTAGAGACAATCTATGTTTATAACTGCAATTACATTTGTTTTTCTTTTTGATTTTGTCTTTAGTGCTTTTAGGAAATGCGTTTTTTTAAATTAAGAGATAAATCCTAGAGAAAATGTATGAAATTTATTTTACATTTTTTCAAAAATTGTTAAAAGCCATGTTGTAAGTTCAATGAGAGTGACATGACTGCTTTATATTTCTTTTAAATTCGGAAAAAATTATTTTTTACTATCAGTGTGTTTGGATATTATTTTATATTTTTTAAAAGCTATTCAATTGAATAATAAACGCGTGACAAAAAAAAAATTTATTATTTAATGGAATAACTTGTAAAAAGTAATAAAAATCAGGAATGTGAAAAACTAAAAGTTTCATGTGTTTCAGAAACGTTCGAGAGTTTCCCAATATATTAAATTAAATTTCAAATGCTTTAAATTTCTAACATCTTGAGTAGAAAATTTGCATTTTCAACAAATAAACAAAAAATTTAACCAAATAGGTGAATTTTTAACCCAAAAGATACATTTTCAAGTAAAAGGATTAATTTTCTCCCAAAAAAGATTGATTTTTAATTAAAAAGTTAAGTATTTAATAACACAGTTACATTTTCAACGAAATAGATGAATTTTCAACTAAAATTATGAATCTTCGAATCTTTGACAGAGAAGTTCATTTTTTATATTTGAATTTTTAACAAAATAGTTGAATCCTCAACCAACCATTTTTATCATTTTCAATCAGAAACTGAATTCTAGCTATACAAAAAATAATTTCACTTATAAATTAGTAAGTTTTATGCATTTATCATTCAAAATAGATGATTCATAGGCAGAATTTAATCACTAATTGATATTAGGAAAAATTTTAACTAATTCAAATTCATAGAGAAACAAAAAATTGCATTTTTAACTAAGAAAAATTAAACCAAAAATAATAACAAATAGTTTAACCAAATCGTTAAATTTTCAAGCCAAGAAGATAGTTTAAAAATTTTGTGATAAGTCTTGAACCTTTATGATAAATCTTAAACTGAAATAGTTACATTTTAATCAAAAAAATTACTTAAAAAAAAGAAGTTTTTTCAATAATAATTAAATTTTCAGCAAAGAAAATTATTCTTTAACAAAAAAAAAACAAACTTTCAAACAAAATTGTTACATCTTCAACCAAAGAGATAAATTTTCAACTTAAATGATAAATTCTACACAAAGAAATTAATTTTCAACAAATTAGTTCAACTTTTAACCAAGTAATTGAATTTTCAAACATAAAAAATGAATTCTGAAAAAAAATCTAATAATTGATATTTTAACCAACAAATATTTGTATATTAAGGCATAGATAAAGGAATTCATCCGAAAGATGAATTTTTAACAAAATTTTTAAATCGTCAACCAAAACAGATTAATTTTCAACCAAATAGTTGCACTTTTAACGACAAATATGTATGTTTCTACCAGACGAATTTTCAACTAAAAAAGACAGATTTTTTAGAAGGCAGTTAAATTTTTAATTAATCAGTCGATTTTTTTGTCAAAAAAGTTTAATTTTTGACACACAAAAAATTTGTTTCAACAGAAAGAATTGAATTTTTAACAATAAGGATAACTTTTTAACAAAATTGTCGAATTTTCAAGAAAAATAGTTACATTTTCTCATTGTGTTCTATGAATTCAGTTCGTATTTAAATGGAAAACCAGAAAAAAATTAAAAGAGGAGAAAATATATTAATCTATATTAATATTTATAATACAATATATTAATGTTGATATTAGCATTGATATATTAATATATGTATATTAATACAGATTTCAATGTTAAAATTTAATACCTGAAAACATTTTCTGAATATCTTAAGCTTTCCCGCCCTAATATTTGAAATTTTACAATACTATAAAAAGTAATATCCAAATAGACTTATGGTAAATAATCAATATTTTTCCAAGTTAATAAAAAAATCAAGTTTTTTCCCATGCAATCGTAATTATTGTTTGACCCTCGACTACCAGACATCCTGGATTTCCCCCACCCATTCTGCGCGGGAAATTTAAATTCAAATTGTAAAACATACAATAATTCAATTGTACAAATTTTGTACAATTGAATTATTGTATCTGGTACTTAAGCCTTGAATATCTGATCTGAAATTAAATGAGTTGTTATCTCTTTGTACATGTATCATTTCCAAAAGTAAACGTTTATCATGATAAGGCACCAATTCCAAAATTTCAACATTATTTAAATAGAAGTCAAAGTTATGTGCAAAGTTAGAAACATGTTTAGCTATGGTTGTTTCAGTTTCTTTTTTTAACCAATGCATATTGTTTCACAATTTTCACATCTATGTTTGCAACTGCAATTAAGTTTGTTTTTCTTGTTGATTTTGTCTTTAGTACTTTCTAAAAAGGCGTTTTTTGAATAATTGTTGATAGCAAAAATTGAAGGTTACTTTTTTTGAAAATCCCAAAGAAACATTTATCCAAGCTTTACTTGTATGGTTACACAACAACTTCTGTAACGTTTATTTTTTTTTAGGTTGCGTATTGGTTCTTGTAAATTATTGATGCGATTGTATCTTTCAGTGATTCTGATTTTCAACAAATCAGATGGCTAGCCATTTTTTGGCAACATTCTGCACTAGATCTACGTTCTCTTTGTGGAATCTAACATCTTTTAGTTTTGTAGCTCTATCGACTAAGCCATATATAATGCTAATTTTATGACAAATTGGTTGACAAGAGCCCTATTTTGAAAATCTACCTGACCATATGGGTTTGCGATTTCACCCAGAAAAAAAATCCATTGGAAAAGCGACTTCGTAAATTGCGTATCTGTCAAATGCACATTGAGATTTTTCAAACTGAATTGGTTTGCAACTATGTGAATCGGTCAGTTTCTCCATTGGCTTCGAATCTGCAATGTACTACAATGTCCATTTCAAGCAAAGTTATCACAAATTGTTTTCCCTCTTTTGAATGAGAACAACTCATTTGAGGTTAGGCTGCCATATTCCACATGATTTTTAAATTTTATAAATTTTTGAGAGATTGAGAAAAATCATAGGCAAGGCTACTAGATTCCTCTTGCTATTTTAGTTATACTGATTATAATCTGGAATTCCAGTGACAGATACGCTATCCAGATGGATTCGAAACCCATTCAAAAGTGATTTTATCATCTTTAGCCAGTTACATGGTAAATTTAACTTTAGCATCAGCAGTATTGAATTTGTTCAGAAAATCATCAACTTCATTTTTCTGTAGGCAAATTGAAGTATCATCAATATAGCTTAAAGAAAACTTGACTGGCTAGTTAAGTGATTTTTATATTTTGTTTTTGATTTCTTCTATGACAATGTTAGCGGCAGTAGCTCAGATTGGAGAATCCATGGGTAACCCGCAAATTATCATTAAAGTGACAATGAGATATTTCTAATAAGAGATTTAGTGTTTTATCAAAGTCTTCTTCAGATAAAAAGGTGTGGGTCTCAATTTCTTTCCGTTTACCTATTGTGGCTCTGATTAAATTCCGTGAGATATTAGTGTATACATGGGACACGATATCTAGGAAAATAATAATAAAGTCTTTTCGGTCTGTAATTTCATTGATTTTATTTTTGAAATCCCAACTTTCCTTTATATCATAGTTGTCCCGACAATTTTTGGTAAAGACTTGCCTAGAGATCTAGAGAGACAATACAAAGGTAAACCAGGAAAAGAAGTGATAGATCTGAGGGGGCAATACTTTTGTGTAATTTGGGAAGTTAACAAAAACGCTGAAGTCTGATGGGCAAACATTTTAATACGTTTGTCAGGAATTTTTGATTCATCAATTTTTGTTTATTTTGTGAAAAAAAATTGATGTTTTATTAACCACTTCTGCATTCGGTGTAGAATATGGTAGTACACTCTGTTGCTAAATTATATCAATTATATTGTCTTGAGTTGTAAATATGCTGATTAACTTAAAAGTATTTTGTTTTTCAATACCAAAATTTTATTTGTAAATGTAAAATTTCACCTAAAACATCTATAGTGTGAAAACTCTCGCTATGTGAACATTCATCAGTTCCTTTATCTATCCACGTCAATATTTTTCAATCGCTCTGCCAATCTAAATTTCCGTCTATCTTTTTTAATCTCCTCTATCTCATCGTATCCTACATCTGTCGACGTCTATCCTTTTCTATCTCTTTGTCAATCTGAATTCACATTTATCTTTTTCAATACCCCCTTCTCTGTCTCATCCTATCCTTTATCTATCCACGTAAATATTTTTATATCGCTCTACCAATATAAATTTCCGTCTATCTTATTAATATCCTCTTCTCTATCTCATCTTATCTTGTATGGATCAACGTCTATCTTTATCTATCACTCTCAATCTAAATTCATGTCTATCTTTTCCAATCCTCCCTTCTCTATCTCAACCTATCCTTTATCTAGTAACGTCAATCTCAAGGTTTTGCCTCCAGGTGGCTGGCAGTAAAAGTAACCAACAAGTGATATCAATGTTTGGGCCCATAAATAGGGCCTCAACAGATATTGAAATTGGGGATAGGAAAGGATAACGCCTAAGTGATGTAAAGTGACCTATCGAGAGACATCGTATAGTTCTATCTTTTCCTATTCCCCAATTCATTTTTAAAGCACATTCATCGGATACTTTTACAATCGTTTGAAGTTAGTTTCATTTCAACATCGAATGGTACTTTATTGAAGTACATTGCGCAACTGAAGCCAACTTTTGAATTTCACGATGGAAACAGTATCGAAGTATGATCGAATTTCGCTTTTCGAAAAGAGAAGCAAATAGAGACGGAAAGAATCGTTGAATAGCCGACACTCGAATTTCAGGTCGGTCAATTTCATTTTCAACCTCCAACCGCTAACCTCTACATTGAAACCACTTTGCAAAACCAACCGTATGAGCACGAGAAGTTCGCTCTGGAAAACTGTTTAAACTCTCTCTCTCTTCTGCGTCGTGACGGGCGGTTAAACAAGTTAGACTTCATAGTGAAGGCAACTTCAAGCCGCAAAATAAATTAAGCCGACGAGTCCAGGCGGAAGTGGAAAGGGAATAGGATACGGGCAGAGAACCGTCACTGGTACAGAGCAAACTCTAACTGGCTGAAGTCCAATGTGTAATGCTATTTGCCTTTGCCCACTCTGCATCATCGATTGCAAAAGTCAACACGCAACTTCGTTTGATAAAAAAATATAAAAATGAGGAAGGGTGCCTACCTGACCGGAAAATCGGAAAATTACGGTGAATGTGATTCAGTGACAGAAACTGTTGTTTGGAATGTACTAAAATGCAAATTAAAGGGGTTTTTATGGATTTTATCACTCTAATTCTGAGAAGGGGAACATGCGCTATAATTTATCTGGATTACCAATTTATCTGATTCTTATTTTTCCGAATTAGTTTTTGTTTTCATTTTTATTTTTCCGGGTTACCAAAAGTCTTCTGGAGACCAGAATATGACTGTTTAAGACAGGTTTCAGACAGGCCTATACCATAGTCTTCAGTTGGTATTTCCTTTCACGAGGGTTATTCAATATAATTTTAATTTTTTCAAATTACTATGTGACATAATTTTTATTTTTTCAACATATTGTGAAATATTTGTTTGTTGTGATAAAAATAATTTTTAAAAATAAATTTTGTTACATTTTGTTTCCTTTTCTGAAGAAGAATAAAACTTTGCTTGATAATTTATATTTTTAGTTGAAAACTAAACTATATAATTGAAAATTCAATTATTTGATTGAAAATTTATGCTTTTTGTTAAGAATTTGTTTTTTTTTGTTATAAAATGAATCTTCTTGCTGGAACATTTATCTTTTTTGTTGAAAATTGAACTATTTAGTTAACAGTTTTATTGTGGTTGTTGAAAATTCTTTGATTCAAAATATGCACTTAAAAAATTACTGGATTTGAGGAAAGACGATTCTTTGGTCTATTTTCTTTTAACCAAGGATTTGTTTACTCTCGTTTAGTGAATGTTGCTTGGATTCAAAAAATCATAACTTTACTCAAAGAAATTATTTCTTTGATGATATTCCTTCAATATAAAGAAATATTTATTTGCAATAAATGTGAAGATTACTAAGTGAATTCAATTTGAATTGAGTAATGCATTCATGTGTGGATCAAGTAATTTAAGTTTGTTTGAGATGAAAACTATTTTTCCCAGATAAATATTTATTTATTAAATTGAGAAAAAAATATTTATCCGATGCTAATAGTTGACACGATTATTGCTTGTAAATAATGATATATAATTAAAAAATCTTCTAAAATACCGCTACGTGGCCCATAGCATATTAACTCATAATAGAAATCAGTTCTCAAGGTTATAAGTTAGCCACAAATTTTCACCATACGTTTACTAAGAAGATGTGATGGACCTATAATATGATGATCTTATAATCAAAAGATGTGATGCTACATTTTAATTTTTGTATCTTAACAATTCTAAATTTGTAGAAAATGGCGTATTTCTATAGGTCAGTTGAATATATATTTGCTTCATTTTAAGCTGCGTCCATTTTTATGTAATAAACTGTTTTAAAAATTTACACTGCAAAAATGACTTGTACCAAGTGAGTTTTACTTTGCTGAAATAAGTGAAAGACCTGCTTATTTTCAAAGAAATAGTTATCTGAGGTAAATAAATATGTGTACTTTGAATGAAAAAAATTATTTCTTTCAGCCAGCCAAATATTATTAGGATTAAGTTAATATTTTTTGATTCAAAAATACGATCTATTGGTCGGAGGGAAATATTTCTTTGAATGAAATTGCTTGCTTAAATTATTGGTTCAAATGTAAGAAATATTTATTTGAATCAAGAAAGTATAGCCAAAGAATTAATTTCATTAGATCAACAAAATATATGTGTTTGGTTTAAATTAAAATTACTACTGTTAAAGAATATTTTCTTGATGCCAAGAAATAGGATTCAAGTAAGGGTATTTACTTGGTTCCGAAAATTTTGTTTCAGTGTAGTTCTTTGAATAAATTAATATTTTTTCAACTTTGTTACATGCTTATTCTGAACAATATATTGCATCTTAGGATCACATAAATATTTACTTATAATAAAAGCCCATTTATTTCTTTTCAACAAATATTTGGTAAAATTTATGGTACGCTTCTTTGAATCAAAGAATCACATCTTCCAATAAAAAGTAAATATTTGCACCTTCCGATGAAATCTCATCTTCTAATAAAAATAAATATTTACACCTTCCGATGAAATCACATCTTCGAATGAAAAATAAATATTTACACCTTCCAAAGGACTTTAATTTGTTTGATGAAAATATTTGTTTAATTTGAAATCGCATTTGACAATTTTAACTACCTAATTTATGAAAATAAATCTCTTATTTCTTTCAACGAATAAATACGTTTTCTCGGTTAGTAGATATTTCACTAAGTAAAATAAATATTAATTTGCAAGAATAATTTCATGCTTTTGATTGAGCTGTAACCATTTTTCAGGATTCAAGAAATATTTTGTAGCACATATTCAGTACCATCATTTCATGAAATCATGTAAATTTATTACTTTGATTCAAGATTTTTTCCTCTCAGTGTAGTCACTTACTGGAGGGATAGGGGATTTCTGAAAGTGAAATGTTTTAGAAAATTCTGGCTTCGGGCTGCGTGAAAATGTAAATTTCACTTGGGGTGACCTATAAATCAGTAAAGATTTTCCCTTAATTATATGTTTTCCTAATCACTTTGTTGAGAAATGGGAGATTTTACTTATCCTTCGATAGCCAGAATTGGTTTTAGAAAATTTGGAAGCCAGGCAATGTATCAATTAATTTTTGGATAAGAAAAATAAACATGCACAGCTCATCTCTAGCACAAATTCGAAAAGAAATGCAGACGTTTTTTCAAATGCTTTGTCATTCTAAGAGAGAATAAGGTAAATTATTGACAGCAAACCCAGTTTGTTTCACAGCCTAAACGTTAATTCACACCAGGAGAAACTGAAATTTATCCGTAATTTATGAATCTGATAATTCTAAGATTCTGGAAATATGTTAGCCATCCGATTCAATATATGAATGAATTATCTTTAAAAAATCCAATGGGTAAGGTTATTGTAATAATAAATTTCATCACTCAGTAATAAACGAGTAGTGAAAAAAATTATTAAAAAATCAGTATGAATACAACAATTTTAAAATGAACGGTTGGAAAGAGTCACAGGAAGGCACGTACTTTATTATTATAGATTAGAATCACTCTTATATCGCAACGGAAAGTTTATTGTAACGTTGGAAGGCAAATTACAGCATGTTACGTCATCAGTTATACGCTCATCGAAGAAAATATGTACCTGCGACAGCAAAATACATTATTTATTTATTCAAATGACGAAGTATCCCAAGTACATATGTTAGCCACAAGGGGTATTCAATGACAATTTAGTCTAAACCAAAAATTAATATAAATATAAGAAAAATTTATTGAAATAAAGAACTGACTCAATTTATAAGCGAATCAAAATTAAAGATTGTACAATTTGCAAATTATAGTAACATATAAAACTGCGAAACATAACGTCTATAATCCTAAACAAACAGAAAAATTCAAATTGAGGGTTTTTAGCGTTACTTCGGAACGCAAAGAATGTTGCAATTTAGTTGTACATGTTTTTTGACATGTATTAGTGCCGCATAATTTTCCGTATCTCTTTTCTCGCACGACGAAAAAATTCCGCTTTTTTGATTTCAGGATCATCAAGTCTATCGAAGTCGCAATACGGTATTGTGTAGATTTCGTCTTGTGTAAAACGAGTATTACCCATGCCATTTTTGTTTACTATAACCTGCACTTTATTTGCATCGTATATTGGATAAAGGATGCCGTCAGACTCTAATCCAATTATGAAGTCATTTACTGAAACCTTATGTTTATAAAAAAAAAACTGGGATACATTATCAATTCTACCCATCGCTCTTCCCCAATAATGAATGCCATGACTAATAGGTATAAGACGTCTATGACGTTGGAGTATTGGAGCAAGATAATCTGGTACTGCAACAAGAAATAGGAATTATTGAATTTCAACATTCGAAATTTGGATCGAATATCCCGCAGCACATTCACGCATTTTTAACATCAAATACATTTTTTTGCAAGAAATAGGCGAAATACGTGGCAGCTACAGGCGGCCATATTTTCTGATGAATGTACTCGTGGCACTGATCGAAGAAGTTTATAGTATAGTTTCAAAAAGTTATTTCCCTTTGTTTAGAAATGAGGAGTTGTGCTGTAGCCAAAAATTTTAAAAACGTAATTTAAGTAATAGATACATGTGGGCGTTGATACGCGATGGGCTTTTATTTATTTCAGCGTCATAGAGGTCTACTATGGCGCTGAAATATTAGAGCAAGTGCATCTGGTACTGCAAGAAGAAAAAGAAATGCTTTAGTTTCAACATTAAAATTATGGATCTAATGTCCCACAGCACATTAACGCATTTTTATCACTTAATCAATATTTTTTGCAAAAAGCTAGAAACACGAAATACGTGGCAGCTACAAGCATCCATATTTGATGATGATTGTACTCGTGGTGCTGATATCGGAGTAGTTTATAGTATTGTCTGAAAATGTAATTTTCCTATTTTCAGAAATTAGGAATTGTGATATAGTGAAACACTACAAAAACGTAATGTAAGTAATGGATATATTTCGGCGTCCATAAGTAAAGGGCCCTTATGGCCGATTCTATAGGTTAGGAAATATTCGCGTTTTTCTAAACCAGAATCCAAACTATTATTTTCCAATTTGAGCTGGGGATGATACTAGAACCTATACTGAATATTTTGGTACTATACTAATTTATCCGACCATATGACCCTACACCCAAGTTCATACCGACCATATGGTTGAATGGAAAAGTGGTCTGATTGAAAAGATTGGTTTAATATTATTGATACTATTATATTTACCGATACAATCAGAAAAGACTGCTAATAAGGTGACGAATAGTGTCCCAATCAATATCCTCATTTTATCCAAAGTGAGAAAACCAATGTGTGTCAAAATTGAGGCAACGGTTTCACTAATGATAATATACTATCGCATGCGTCATTCTCTGTATTTTGAGGTTTTTCTTTCTCATTTCGAGCATCGTCGATTGTGAAGCTGAATTTTCATCCACCTGTCAAGAAGTTTTGTTTTTTTGTTATTTCGACGGAATAAATATTAATGGGCGGGTCAGTTTTGATGATAGTTACCTCAATTTCAATTTCTTCCTATTTAATAGCGCGCCTTAGTCAAATAAATTAAAATTTGTACTAAGTGGTGTAAGTCTTAGGTTAGTCATGATCGACTCGATATAGAAAACTAAAGCCGGGATTAGTATGAAGCAATTATTAGCTTTTCACTATTGAATTAGGAGATTTTTCGACTAATCAAATTGGTAATTTTCTACTAATCTTTGGTGGCTCACTTTTCGCTAATCGAATCTGTAAAATTTTAACCGTAATTAGTTAGATTTCACTAATTTTGATTTAGAGAGATCTCAACGAATCTTTTGCATGGGGAAAAGAGCTATACAATCAAAATAACCTTCGTTAGGCCTTCAAGTTCACACTCATTCAAGCAGATGCTTATTCATGTGAAGTAAGTTTTACAAGGTTTGCTAAATAATTGCAATTTTCTATGGAAAAAAAGAAGAATATACAATCGAAAAAAATGTCCAAAGTTGCAAAATAAGTGTGATTTTATTCTATGAAAATAAAGTAGATGCCTTCCTAATATTGTCCTTCCATCCGCTCATTTTGAAATTGTTGTATTTCTACTGATTTTCCAATTATTTTTTGTACAACTTGTGTTTTACTCAATGATGACATTTGTCATCACAATAATTCTACCAACTGGATTCATTATAAACCATCGGCTTATATATTGAATCGGATGGCATTCCACATTTCTAGAACCTTAGTGTAATCCGATTCAGAAATTATGTATAAAATTCGGATTCTCCTGATGGGCATAAAAGTTTCTGTTTTTGAAAAAACTGATTTTGCTGATAATTTGCATACATTTGTTTCTCTGACGGTAGGTGATATTTTTGTAAAAGATAGAACTATATTTTGCGCAAGGCTATCTGTTCACCTTATACTCCCTTAGAATGTAAGTGTATTTCAAAAAAATTTTGGGTGCATTTCTTTTTTAATTTGTGTGAGGTATGAGCTATGCATATTTGTTTTTCTTATTCAAGAATTAATTGATGAAGTGCCTGACTTCCAAATATCTCATTTCTCAACAAAATGGGTAGAAAAACATTTGGTGAAGGAAGAATCTTTACTGATTTATACATCACCTTCGGTAAAATTTACTTTTTCATTTAGCCCAAAGCCACAATTTTCTATAACATTTTAGTTTTCGAAATCTTCCATCACTCAAATAAGTGACTACACATAGAAAAACAAATCTTGAAAAAAAAATAAATTGTACATGATTCAAAAAAATAATCCTACTGAATATTTCCCATAAGATATTTCTTTAATACAAATGAATGGTTTGCATCGTAGATGTTTTTAGTCTATCAAGCTGGAACACTACAGAAAGCAAATCTGGTTCTGCAAGAAGAATTCGACAGAATTGAGTTACAAATATTAAAATATGGAACTTATGTGTTGCAGCAGTTTAACGCATTTTTATTATTTAACACATATTTTTTTTGAAATAATAGGATAAGTTTGTAAACCTAATTTTTTTACCTTGAAGAAATTATGAGTACTCCAGAGACACATCTTGGACGGCAAGAACTTTTTTGTGCATAAAAAGGATGACAATTTTCTTTTTGTTAAATTAAGAAAAAAATTATTAAAAAATCAGTATGAATACAACAATTTTAAAATGAACGGTTAGAAAGATATTCATAAGAGAGCACGAACTTCATTTTTATAGATTAAAATCACTCTTATTTTGCAACGGAAAGTTTATTGTAACGTTGGAAGGCAAATTACAGCATGTTATGTCATTAGTTATACGCTCATCGAAGAAAATATGTACCTACGACAGCAAAATACATTATTTATTTACACAAATAACGTGCAAGTCTCCCAAGTACAAATTTTGGCCACGATGAGTATTCAATTACAATTTTGTCTAGACCTAAAATTAATATAAATATAAGAAAAGTTTACTAAAATGTAGGAACTGATTCAATTTAGAAGCGATTCGAAATTAAATATTGCACAATCTGCAAGTTATAATAACAAATAAAACTGCGAAAAATAACGTCTATAATCCTAAACGAATAGAAAAATTCAAATTGAAGATTTTCAGCGTTATTTCGGAACGCAAAGAATATTGCAATGTAGTTTTATATGTTTTTTGACGTGTATTAGTGCCGCATAATTTCTCGGATCTCTTTCCTCGCACGACAAAAAAATTCCGCCTTGTTGATTTCAGGATCAGCAAGTTTATCGAAGTCGGTATAAGGTATTCTGGAAATTTCGTCTGGTCTCAAAGGAGTATTACCCATGCCATTTTCGTTTACTATAACTTTCTCTTTAGCTGCATTATATATTGGATAAAGGACCTCATCAAATTCTATTCCAATGATGAAGCCATTTACTGACACCTTATGTTCATTAAAAAAAGACTGGGAAACATCCTCAATTCCCCCCAGCAGTGTTCCCCAATAATGAATGCCATGACTATTAGGTATAAGACGTCTATGACGTTGGAGTATTGGAGCAAGGTAATCTGGTACTGCAACGAGAAATAGAAATTATGGAATTTCAACATTCGAAATATGGATCGAATTTCCGGCAGCACATTCACGCATTTTGAACATTAAATACATTTTTTTGCAAGAAGCTAGAATAAATTTGTAAATGTAATTTTTGGGTAACTTTGAAAATTATGGGATATTCCAGAATTTCATCTAGGCGAAATACGTGGCAGCTGCAGTCGGCCATATTTGCTGATAAATGTACTCGTGGCACTGATCGAAGAAGTTTATAGTATAGTCTCAAAATGTTCTTTTCTTTGTTCAGAAATGAGGAATTGTGCTGTAGCCAAAAATTCGGAAAACATAATTTGAGTAATAGATCTATGTGGGCGTTGATATGCGATGGGCTTTTATTTATTTCAGCGCCATAGAGGTCTACTATGGCGCTGAAATATGGGAGCAAGTGCATCTGGTACTGCAAGAAGAAAAAGAAATGCTTTAGTTTCAACATTAAAATTATGGATCTAATGTCCATTAACACACATTAACGTATTTTTATCATTTGATCAATATTTTTTGCAAAAATCTAGAAACACAAAATACGTGGCAGCTACAAGCATCCATATTTGATGATGATTGTACTCGTGGTGCTGATATCGGAGTAGTTTATAGTATTGTCTCAAAATGTCATTTTCATTTTTTGAGAAATTGGGAATTGTGATATAGTCAGAAACTGCAAAAACGTAATGTAAGGAATAGATATATTTCGGAGTCCATAAGTGAAGGGTCCTTATGGCCGATTCTATAGGTTAGGAGATATTCGCGTTTTTCTAAACCAGAATCAAAACTCTTATTTTCCAATTTGAGCTGGGGATGATACTAGGACCTAGACTGAATATTTTGGTACTATACTAATTTATCCGACTATATGACCCTATAGCCAAGTTCATACCGACCATATGGTTGAATGGAGAAGTGGTGTGATTGGAAAGATTGGTTTGATATTATTGATACTATTATATTTACCGATACAATCAGAAAAGACTGCTAATAAGGTGATGAATAGTGTCCCAATCAGTATCCTCATCTTATCCAAAGTGAGAAAACTAATGTGTTTCAAAATTGAGGCAACGATTTCACTAATGAATTATTCGCAAGATGTTTCAACATATATGTAATATATAGCCTACTATCACATGCGTCGTTCTCTGTGTGGTGAACATTCGCTTTTGTAGATATTTGTATTTCGTAATTATGTTCTCTCCGCTTTGAAGGCTTTAAAAGTAAAAATAAATTCTAGACCTTGCGGCGCGTGTTCGTTGAAGGACAGACAAAAATTACAAGGAAAACAAATCTAGAGAAAAATACTGAAAAAACAAATCAGTAAAAATAAAATATATTTGAATAAACTGATGTTTGTTTTTGAAAGAGCTAACCCTGATACAAGGATTTTCATATTTTTGAATTAGCTTTGTGGTGTCATGAGTTTCAGATGTCACACAAAGTTCAAACGGCACAAAGAAAAACGCCCATCCTCAAAAATGCGTCAAGATCTGTGTAGTTCACCCTGCTAAAATGACAGATAGGATCCGATAGAGACGGATACACAACCGGATAAGGCTCCGGATAGCTTATTTCGGAATCTAGAGTGCCCCTATCTGGTCCTTACACGGTTCGTAATATCATGCGCGGAAGCATAGCGGCTTTATCCGGATTGTATTCGCCATCACAAAACAAAATCATATTTAACTAAGTCAAAAATAGCATTTTATACGGCCCTATCCGGAATTTGGTCGAAAATTAAGTTGGGTGATGGATGCATCAAAGACCGAAAACGCTGTTGTATCCGACGCTATCCGGCTTTTAGGCGGACATCTGAACAATAAAATGAAATTATTTCCGCGGCGGAGTCTTATCCGGCTCTATCCGGAATTTGGTCGGAAAACAAATTGGGTGATTAATCTTTTCGGTTGAAAATTCAATTTTTAGTTGAAAATTCAACCACGTGGTTGAATGTTGAATTCTTTTGTTGAAAATTAATTTTTTGATGAAAGTTGACATCTTTTGTTGGAAATTGAACTATTTTGTTGGAAAATTACATCTTTTTTGGTTAAAAATACAAATTTTTGGTTTGAAATGAATCTGTTTTTAGTTATGTTCCTTCGTTGAAATCTCAACTATTACATTTTTTTTTAAACTAATCTTTCTTTGATGAATATAGAACTTCTTTGTCAAAAATCCATTTTTTCATGTGTTATCATTTTATTGATTTGATTCTAATATTTATATTTAATAATAATAAGAATAATAAAAAATTATTATTTTTCAAATTTATATATATAATATTTGGTTAAATACATATTTCGTGGAAAATTCGACTGTTTTGGAAGAAATTATTCTATTTGGTGAAAAACTCATCTTTCTGTTTAAAAAATTAAATATTTAATTACAAATTTATCTTCTTTAGTCAAAACCCCAACTATGTGGTGGAAAAATCAACTAATTTGTTAAAAATTAATTTCATTTTCAAGATTCACTTCTTTCGTTTAGATTTTAAATATTTCGTTGAAAATTTGATTCTTTTTTTGGCTAAAAATTAAGTTTTTTCTCTGAAAATTAAACTATTTCATTTTTAGTTGATAACTCGTCTTTTTGGGTAAAAAATTAGATCATTTCGTCAAAAATTTAACTATGTTCCTAAAGTCATCATTGTCGCTGTTAAGAAAAATAGTCGCTGACTTCATATACAACATATGAAAATGACTTTACACACATTTAAATGAAATTTAATATACTTGTGTGTATTTAATGTAATATAGATTTCATTATTTTGATATAGAATGCATATTAAGTCTAAAAGAAGTTCATTAATATTAATAGAGACACTGAAAAAAAATGGTTGGAACCAAGAAAATGCATTTACTTGAACTCTATGCATTTATGCTAGTGAAACATTTGTTCAAATAAATATAATATTGTATTCATATAGATATGTGCTTTTTCAGTTAAAGGTAATGTTTTATTTGATTAGGAAAATTAAATTCATTACAACAAATAAACATTCTTTTCAACGAAATAATTATTTTGGTTAATTAAACATTTATTCATTTGGTATGAAGAAATTTTTCTTTTAATGTAGAATACGAAGAAGACCATTCCAAACAAATATTTGTTTAAATCAAAGAAATATTTCATTGAGATAACTGCATATCCATTCAACTGAAACAAATACATATTATATTAATGAATGTTGGCGTAATTTGCTTCAATTGAATATTTGTTTTTAATCAACTAATATGTCGTCAGTCTTCGCTTATACGTCTATATGCACTAAGAGGTCCCCGAGATGCCTTTTATTTAGAAGATAAAAACAAAGTGGACTTTTAATTTGTTAATAAGAAATCATCTAAGCCAACCAGTGTCACAATTTTCTCTGAAACTGTTGCAAAACCTATACCCACCATTGATAATATTGTTAATTGTCGCTAATACTTCTGTATGCACTAAGAGGTCCTCGAGATACCTTTTTTTTTTAAGTAGAATTTTCATTTGTTAATCAGAAAACATTCCGGCTAACCTGCATTACAATTTTTCTTTAAACTGTTGCAATACCTATATCTACCATTATTAAAATTCTTTATTAATGCTTCTGTATGCACTAAGAGGTCCCCGAGATACCTTCTGTTAAGAAGGAAAAGAGTAGACTTTTCATTTGTTAATATGAAATCATCCAGGCCAATTAGTGGCACAATTTTTCCTAAAACTGTTGCAAGAGATACGTACCATTACAAACATAGTTTGTCGTTCATAAACTATCTTTCTTTATTTGTATAACAATTGATATAAATAAAACCCTCAATGAGCATATTAAATTTGTTTGAAATTTTTTATCAAACTTTCAAAGAAGATAAAGCTTTTTTCTTGTTCAACGAGCCATTATTTATTTACAGCCTTTTAAGCAATATATTTTTTAGCATCCACGCTTTTTTGAATAATTGGAATTTTCTATGGAAAATGAAAAGAATAGAAACTGTCAAAAAATTGAAAGTAGAATTCTGTTGGAAAGTAGCGCATGAGGACCCTGAATATGCCTAATTAATTTATATAGCTCATTAAACCATTGTAATTTGAAAACATCCTAATTTTTCTTAACTTTTTACAAACAATCAGAAGGCAGTGTCTTTGAAGTAAAGTCTTACTATGTCACGTTTATACGATTTCACAATATAGTGTGTATATTTTTGACGTTTTCCCTTTTTATTAACTTTTTTGATATCCTATAATTAGTAATTTTCTACTAATCTTTGGTGGCTCACTTTTCGCTAATCAAATCCGTAGAATTTCAATCGTAATTAGTTAAAGTAAACTAATTTTGATTTAGAGAGACATCAAAGAATCTTTTGCGTAGGAAAAAAGGCATACAATCAAGATAATCTTCTTAAGTTAGGCTTCTTTAGTGGTGGGAAGCGAAATTCGGACTAGCCAATTAAAATGACGGACACCATTTCTGATTGGCTAGTTCGAATTTCGGGGCATTATTCAGCCAATCAGAATGCCGGACGCCATTTTACAAGGAATGAAAGTTATGCTAGATGTAGTTTCGATGACATGGGGATTATGACAGACGGAGTTTCCGTTAAACAAATTTGAGGTTATGTGCTAATTCCAAAAAATGAAAATTATTTCACATAGTATTTCGAAAAATTAAAATTATGTATAACAATAATTCGGTATTATAAAAATTATGTTGAATAGTACTTTTGTATTGTAAAAATTATATCACATGGTAATTCGGAAATATAAGAATTATGAGAAGTGGTAATTCAGAAAAACGAAAACTTGAACACAAAGTAATTCGCAAAAATAAGCATTAAGTAAATTGGCCATTGGGATAAATAAAAATGATATCTGTAGGTTGAAATTCCATCATTTTGGTAGAAAATTCATTTCTCTGGTTGAAAATTTAACTATATTGTGAAATATTTGTTTGTTGTAATAAAAATAATTTTTTTAAATAAAATTTGTCTGCTCTATTTTTGGTTTTTGTCTCTCTTAGTTGAAAATTTTAGTATTTTGTTAAAATTTTGTTTCTTTTTTGTAGAAGATTAAAACTCTTCTTAAAAATTCATATTTTTAGTTGAAAACTAAACTATATCATCAAAAATTCAATTATTTGGTTGAAAATGTATGCATTTTGTTAAGAATTTGTCTTTTCTGTTATGAAGTTAATCTTCTTGCTGGTAAATTTATCTTTTTGTTTTAAATGAAACTATTGAGTTAACAATTTTTGTTGTTGTAGAAAATTATTTTATTTCGTTGTAAATTTTTCTTTTTGATTCAGAATTAATCTTCATTGTTTAAAATCTAGGCAGCTGGTTGAAAGTTGAACTTCTTTGTTAGACATTTATTTTTTGATTGGAGATGCATCATTTCAGTTTAAAATTTAGTATATATTTTCCAACTTGAAATCTTAAGGGCTTTATATTGAATTAAGTGTGAAACCTACCACCTACATGTAATTCAAAATTCATCTTCTTGGTTGAAAATTCAATTATATTTCGTTAGAAATTATACTACGTTATAAAAAAGGTAACAACATTATGAAAAAATAATTTTTCTGTTGATTATTCATCTTCTTCTTCTGCAAAAAGTTCTTTGAATGAATCAATATTTCGTCAGCTTTGTGACATGCTTATTCTGAACAATATATTGCATCTTAGGATCACAGAGATATTTACTCATAACAAGAGCCCATTTCTTTATTTGCAACAAATATTTGGTAAACTTCAGGGTACGCTTCTTTGAAACAAAGAATCACATCTTCAAATAAAAAAAAATCTGCCCGCTTAGCGGGCACATTCTCATCGCGCGCTTCGCGCGCGGCTCGCTTCGCTCGCAAGTTTCAGCGCGCCTAGGGCGCGCACCTGTTGGATCTCGCGCTTCGCGCTCGATTAGGTATTCACCTCGCGATGCGCGCTCGGACACATTTGTCGCCTAGGTTTTCACACTTCGTGTGCTCGCTATTGCGCGCTTCGCAGGCTAATACTCTCTTAGTAAGCTTCATCGTTATGACCTGCTTTTGGTTTAATTATCTCAGTTTTACATAAAAATAAGAACTAATTCACTTAAGGTTCTATCGACCTTAAGGAACACATTCTCATCACGACACTCGCGCTTCGCGCTCGATATTTGATATGATCATCATGTGAACCTCGCGCTTCACGCTCGTTTCTGTTCATCGTATAATAGAAACCCAAAAGTTTGAGCGCGCTTGCTGCGCGCGATTTGGTCGTCGCGCTTCGCAACGACCATATGTTCAATGTTCTTCAGATAAAAATGACTAAAGTTGTATTTGATTTAAAACGAAGAAGGTAATTCCTTTACTTCAGCGTATATTTCCGTATCTTTATAATAAATCCTACAATCAGAAAGATTTTTTTCCAACTATCTGAAAAGGGGAGAAAAAAAGTATTTAAGTCGTTTTTGGAACATATATCTTGCTTTTTCATTCATAATCAAACCGACCCCTTGACTAACATGTGATTCCCTATCTACTCCTGACCATATTTCAAAACCTCAATCAAAGTTTCAGTCCATTCCGAGGCTACTTTATTGTTTGTATTATTCATGTTTAGATTGTACACCCAACTACCACCTTTATGCGCGAAATTTGCTGTGCGAGTCGAAATCATGCCCAAGTTAAGTAGTGATTCGTCGTATAGTGGAGAGTCCAGTTCTTACGTCAGTCCCACCAAAACTTCTGTTACGGGGGGAGGGGGGGGGGCGAGGACAAGAAATGGAAACCGAGAGAGTCGCAATTGCTTGATGTTTTATACTGAGAAGGTCACCAGCCTTCAGCAGCGTTGTATTAGACCCATGCAGAAATTTTGCCGTGGCCCCGATCGGGTTCGGATCTGGCCAAATCCGGCGCGGATCCAGAAACCGACCTGGGCCTGACCCGTGATGAAACACACGGCCCGATCGGTGCCGAACGTGGCAGCCCGATCTGGCTGCCAGGTCGGTCCCGGACCGGATCCCGATTAATTTCCTGTTGATAATATTTATAAAATTTGGGTATTTTTTCTAAAATAATTAATAAAAAACAAAGTTAGTCACGATCGATTTCATTTCCCACAGCTTCCGGTTTATCGAAATTAATATTTTCTTCCTCTTCATCTAATTAAATACAAGTTTGTCAGTCTTCTTAGAATATAACCTTATATTTACAAATCGAGACCGTAATTATTTATAGGTATTAAATTATGAGCTGAATAATTTCCTATTAATTAAAAAAAACTAATAATGTCAATTGGGGATAGCCGTGAATATATAAATCTTGATAAACAAATTTAATATTAATTTTAATATTGAGGTTAGGTTTCACTGATTTACTTACTTGCATTTCCGTCTCATAAATATGGTATCCTGGTTATCGCACGGTGTTTCTGAACCGGCGGAGTACTTTTACGCTTTGGCATTGTTTATTGAATCCTTTTTCACGTATCACACTTGAAATTTATTTCAAAATTGAATAGCTGTCAAAACTGCACACACGTAATTCGCTACTTCACAGAACACATACTAGGTGTCGTTGTAGGCGGTAACCCGGTCACCGGGTCTGACACGATGCTGAAACCACGAAATATACCCTATCCGGGACAGACCGGGCCAACCCGATCAGGGCCTGATCGGTAAAATGGATCCAGTATGGCGATTTCTGCATGGGGATAGGAGTTCATATGTTTCCATCTGCGCATTCCCGGCCCACCTCTAAACGAGGAACCAATTACTCTTTTTTTTTTTTAAATATATATATATATTCATTTCGTCTATTTGGAACATAGTTCTTGAAATATAAATGTAATAGTCGAATTTTTTCACAGAAATTATTTTAGTAAACAAAGATCAAAACGCATTCTGAAATAAAAGTCAGATTTTCAGTCAGAATAAATTGTTTGAATTATTATTATTATATTTTATTGTTTCAATCGTTAGAAATAGTATTGAGAACACAAAAACAATGAAATATTGTGAAAAAACACACCCGAGATGAAAAATAAAGTAAATAAGCAAAGTTTTGATGAGAATGTGCCCGCTTATCGGGCCGATTTTTTCACTGTTAATGTTATTTTTTACGAATAAAACAAAAACTACACATCCTATCAAAAAGTGGCCAATAAGAAATGTGTAGATCTTTTTTGAATGCACAATTTGAGTCCAGTCATGATTTGTCGTATCTTGCATAGTTTGACCGTGAAATTTATTTTTTTGATTTTTCATTATTTCTTGTGCAATAAAAATATGAATTTTCGATTTTTCAAGAAAATTCAAAAAGTCGTTATGATAATCTTGTAGGACGTGCGAAAAGAAACACTTTTCCTATCTTGACT
>CAKNYM010052900.1:508247-532611 GCA_932195095.1 Andricus curvator
CGACAACGACAACGACAACGACAACGACAACGACAACGACAACGACAGACAGACAGACACCGACGTAAAAACCATTTTTTCTGACTCAGGGGGCCTCAAAACGTCGACATTTGATGGAATCCGCGAAAGTCATTTTTCACATAAAACCAATACTTTCTCATTATGATGAGAATGTAATAAAAGTTAGATTTTCAGTCAGAATTAATTGTTTGAATTATTATTATATTTTATTGTTTCAATCGTTATAAATAGTATCGAGAACATAAAAACAATGAAATATTGCGAAAAAACACACCCGAGATGAAAAATAAAGTAAATAAGCAAAGTTTTGATGAGAATGTGCCCGCTTATCGGGCCGATTTTTTCACTGTTAATGTTATTTTTTACGAATAAAACAAAAACTACACATCCTATCAAAAAGTGACCCATGAGAAATGTGTAGATCTTTTTTGAATGCACAATTTTAGTCCAGTCATGATTTGTCGTATCTTGCATAGTTTGACCGTGAAATTGATTTTTTTGATTTTTCATTATTTCTTGTGCAATAAAAATATGAATTTTCGATTTTTCAAGAAAATTCAAAAAGTGGTTATAATAATCTTGTAGGACGTGCGAAAAGAAACACTTTTCCTATCTTGACTTTTTTTCGTATCGTGCGTTGTTTGGCTGAAAATGTTACTTTTCGCTTTTTTGGGGGGATTTTGAAAATGCTGTAACTCGGACAATTTTCTTTTTATCAAAAAAAGTCGTAAAGATAAATTGTTTAGATTTTCGAGCACTATAAGCTTCCGCACATATAATTTTGAAATTTGGAAAAAAGTGGTCTAAAAATTTTTGAAAATGCTCTAACTTTTTGAATTTTCATACAAAATGGCTGGTTAACGAACTCGAATCCTCTTTTTGCCCCCTGAAACTGTGTGCCAAAGCACAATCTAATCCGATTAGTCTTTCAAAAGTTATCCGATATACAGACGACGACGACGACCACGACAACGACAGACAGACAGACACCGACGTAAAAACCATTTTTTCTGACTCAGGGGGCCTCAAAACGTCGACATTTGATGGAATCCGCGAAAGTCATTTTTCACATAAAACCAATACTTTCACATTATGATGAGAATGTAATAAATATTTACACTTTCCGATGAAATCACATCTTCCAATTAAAAACAAACATTTACACCTCCCGAAGGATTTCAATTTGCTTGAAGAAAATATTTTTTTGATTTGAAATCGCAGTTTGACTATTTCAACTACCTAATTAATAAAAATAAATCTCTTAGTTCTTTCAAAAAATGAAAACTTTCTTTTGATTAGTTAATATTTTACTGAATGAAATATATGATAATTTGCAACAATAATTTCATTCTTTTGATTGAGCTGTAACCATTTTTCAGGATTAAAGAAATATTTTGTAGCACATATTCAGCACGATCATTTCTTGAAATCATGTAAATTTATTACTTTCATTTAAGATTTTTTCCCCCTCAGTGTAATCACTTACTGGAGAGATACGGCATTTCTGAAAGGGAAATTTTTTGGAAAATCCTAGCTTCGGGCTGCGTGAAAATGTTAATTTCACTTATGTTGACCTATAAATCAGTAAAGATTCTCCCTTAATTATATGTTTTCTTGATCACTTTTTTGAGAAATAGGGGATTTTCCATATCCTACGATAGCCAGAATTGTTTTTAGAAAATGTGGATGTCAGGAAATGTATCAATTATTTCTTGGATAAGAAAAATAAACATGTATAGCTCATCTCTTGCACAAATTCAAAAAGAAATGCAGACGTTTTTTAAAATACTTTGTGATTCGAAAAGAGAATAAGGTAAAGTATTTACAGCAAACCCAGTAATAAACAAGAAGTCAAATAAATTATTACAAAATCAGTATAACTGCAACAATTTTTAAACGAACGGTTGGAAATACAGTCATAAGAGGGTATGTACTTTATTATTATAGATTAAAATCACTCTTATTTTGCAACGGAAAGTTTATTGTAATGCTGGAAGGAAAATTAAAGCTTGTTACGTCATCAGTTATACGCTCAGCAAAGAAAATGTATACCTGCGACAGCAAAATACATTATTTATTTATTCAAATAACGAGCAGGTATCCCAAGTACAAATGTTAGCCACAATGACTATTCAATTACAATTTTGTCTAAACCCAAAATTAATATAAACATAAGAAAAATTTACTGAAATGTAGGAACTGATTCAATTGAGAACCAAATCAAAATGAAAGATTGTACAATCTGCAAATTATAGTAACAGGTAAAACTGCGAAACATAACGTCTATAATCTTAAACAAATAAAAAAATTCAAATTGAAAGTTTTTAGCATTACTTCGAAACGCAAAGAGTGTTGCAATTTAGTTTGACATGTTTTTTGACATGTGTTTGTGCCGCATAATTTTTCGGATCTCTTTTCTCGCACGACGATAAAATTCCGCTTTTTTCATTTTAGGCTTATCAAGTCTATTGTAGTCGCAATACGGTATTGTGCAACTTTCGTCTGGTCTCAGAGGAGTATTACCCATGCCATTTTGGTTTACTATAACCTGCACTTTATCTGCATCATATATTGGATAAAGAATGCCTTCAAATTCTAATCCAATGATGAAGCCATTTACTGAAACCTTATGTTCATTAAAAAAAAACTGGGTTATATCCTCAAGTCCACGAGCCAGTTCTCCGGTATAATGAATGCCATGACTAGTAGGTATAAGACGTCTATGACGTTGGAGTATTGGAGCAAGGTAATCTGGTACTGCAAGAAGAAAAAGAAATGCTTCAATTTCAACATTAAAAGTATGGATCTAATGTCCCACAGCACATTAACGCATTTTTATTATTTATTCAATATTTTTTGCAAAAAGCTAGAAATACGAAATACGTGGCAGCTACAAGCGTCCATATTTGATGATGATAGTACTCGTCGTGCTGATATCAAGGAAGTTTATAGTCTTGTTTCAGAATGTTATTTTCCTTTTTATAGAAATCAGGAATTGTGATATAGTCAAAAATCTAAAGGTCCCTTATGGCCCATTCTATAGGTTAGGAGATATTCGGGCTTTTCTAAAGCAGAATCAAAACTATTATTTTCCAATTTAAGCTGGAAATGATACTAGGACCTATACTGAATATTTTGGTACTATATAAATTTATCCGACTATATGATCCTATACCCAAGTTTATACCGACCATATGGTTGAATGGAAAAGTGTTGTGATTGAAAAGATTGGTTTGATATTATTGATACTATTATATTTACCAATACAATCAGAAAAGACTGCTGATAAGGTGATGAATAGTGTCCCAATCAGTATCCTCATTTTGTCTGAAGTGAGAAAACTAATGTGTTCAAAATTGAGGCAAGGACTTCACTAATGAATTATCCGCAAGATGTTTCAACATATATGTGATATTTAATATACTATCACATGCGTCGTTCTCTGTGTGTTGAAGGTTCTCTTTTGTAGATATTTGTATTTCGTAATTATGTTTTCTCCACTTTGAAGGCTTTAAAAGTAAAGATAAGTTCCAGACGTTGCGGTGCGTGTTTATTCAAGGACAGACTCAAATTACACCAAAAAAAATTCTAGAGAAAAATTCTGAAAAAACAAATTAGTAAAAATGAAATATATTTGAATAAACTGATTTTTTATTTTTAAAGAGCTAACTTAACACTGATGCAAGGATTTTCATATTTTGAAATTAGCTTTGTGGCGTCATGAGTTTGAGATGTCATATAAAGTTCAAACGGCACAAAAAAAGCCGATCCACAAAAGTACGCCCATATCGGTGTAGTTTTGGGTTGAGTGTTAAGCTGAATTTCCATCCACACGTCAAGAGGATTTGGTTTTTTGTTATTTAGACGAAATAAATGGTAATGGGCGGATCAGTTTTAATGATAATTACCAGGAAAAAAACCAGGCCAACCAGTGGCACAATTTTTCCTAAAACTGTTGCAAAACATACGTACCATTACTAACATAGTTTAATGTTTATAAACTCTCTTACTTCATTTTTAAAACAACTGATATAAATAAAAACCCTCAATGAGCATATTAAATTTGTTTGAAATTTTTTATCAATCTTTCAAAGAAGATAAAACTTTTTTCCCTCGTGCTATTTTCTCGTTCCACAAGCCATTATTTATTCACAGCCTTTTAAGCAATATATTTTTCATCATCCCCGCTCTTTTCAATAATTGGAATTTTACTCTTTGGTTAAAAGTTCCACTACGTTTTGGAAAATCGGCCGTTTTTGCTTAAAAGTTCAACTATTTAGTTCTTTATGACACTGATTGGATATGAAATTTTTTTGTGCAAAACTAAAATATTTAGTTCACAATGCAACATATTTCGACATGAAATCTTAAGATTTGGAAGCTTTCCATATTTAATTGAATATGGTATCAACATTAGTATTATTTGAAAGAATTTATTCTCCTATTATTCTCCTATTTTTGTGAAAAATCGCCCTATTTTCACTCTTTTGAGAGCATTTTGGGCTGCGAATATTTAAAATTATAAATAATTCATTACCGTAGCTTAGAAACGCAAAAAAGCATAGTTTATGAAATTTTACAAATTTTAGAATTAAAATTTTTACAAATTTTACATTAAAATTTTCATTTCACGCAAAAATTATCGAATTAAACAGCTTTCACCTCTAGATACACCCTTCTGATCCAAAAAATGTCAAGTACAATTGATCATAACTGCAGTAACGATTAAAACCTTTCATTAAAAATTTTTTATTCTAGTAAGGTTATGGATTTTATGTTTCGCACTTTTATCACTAATTATCATTTGCAGATTGTTCAATCTTTAATTTTGATAATTAAAATGAAGACAAATTAATCAACAAAACAGAGGTAAACTTAAACTTTTGACCGGTAGTATATGTTCATATCAATTTTAGGTTTACACTAAATTGTAATAAAATAATTATTGTGGCTAACATCTGTACACATATTTTTTTCAAAATAGTAGGATAAGTTTGTAAACCTAATTTGCTTACCTTTAAGAAATTATGAGTAGACCAGAAATACATCTTGGACGGCAAATAGCATTTTTGTGCATAAAAAGGATGAAAATGTTCTATTTGTCAAATTAAATCATTTATACCATTAATTAACTAATCACCAATAATCGATACCTGTGGAAAAACTTGCAAATCGGTTAAAAATTCAAAGCTGGAGACCTTTTCGAATAGTAAATTCTACATTTAGACCATTGTTGCAACGGCCAGATTTGCTGCCGATTGTACTCATATCGAAATAGTATGCATTAGCATACTATACATATATATGCATTAGCCATTCTATAATTGACAAAATATAGAATAATCAGCAATCTAAATTTAAACGTTTAAACTACAATTGGCTGAGATAAAGATAGTTCACAACACTCAAATCTTATTTAGAAGTATGTTATTTGTTTGAAATATGATAAGAGATTTCTGCATCCATAGATGTTTTCCTGTTCTCTGATAGTATACATACATTTCAAAGAAAGTATAACTTACATAGTAGAAAATACCCACATATACTCACAGCTTGAAATAAAATTCAAGCAAAACAGATTGTTATTGATACAAGCAAAAGAGATTGTTATTGATACAATTCTATCTTTGCCGAGGCTTTAACAAATGAATTTGAAATTTCAAATGAGCTTTATCCTTGAATATTGTTTTTCCCTCGTTATGGATCTTCTTGTATTATATACTTCTTTCTGTTTATTCTATACTTAGAAAATTTGGAAGTCACGCACTTTATCCATTAATTCTTTGTCATCAAAAACATGTATAGCTCATCCTTGTACGAATTCAAAAAGAAATGCATACAACGTTCTTTTATATACTTTGTCATTCCAAGAGAGAATAAAGTAAACTGATAGCCGTACGCAAAATGTAGTTCTATCTTTAAATAAAGTATAACTAATCTATCACCAAATTTACGTAAGTATTTAGCAAAATCAGTTTGCTTAACAACAAATACTTCTATGTATATCTGGAAAAGCTTACAATTTCATCCTTGAGTTTTCAATCTGATTATTCTAGGATTCTAAGAGTATGAAATACTATTCAAGTCAATATCAAAGCTAATGATTTATAATAAATCCAATGGGTAGCATTATTGTAAAAAAATATCACTGAGTATTAAACAAGTAGTAATAAAAATTATTGAAAAATTAGAAAAAACACAAGAATAAAAATGATAGGATGGAAGAACAATATTGGGAAGACACAAACTTTATTATAATAGTTTAAAATCACTTTTATTTTGCAAAGGATTGTTAAATATAATGCTCGAAGGCAGAATACAACATGTTACACCATCAGTTATACACTCATGGAAGAAAATGTATTTCCACGACAGCAAAATACTTTATTTATTGAAATATCAATAAGTATTTTTATTACAGTTAGGCTCAATCTAGAATTAATATAAACGTAAGAAAAATCCACTTGAAGGTACGACCTGATTCAATTGAGAAGTGAATCAAAATTGAATATTTAACAATCTGCAAATTATAGTAAGAGATAAAACTGCGAAACATAACTTCCATAATCCTAAAAACAAAAGAATATATATAAATCAAGGGTTTTTATCGTGACAGTAATTATGATCAATTTCACTTGAAATGTTTTGGTCGGACTTCGCAGCGCAAACAATGTTGTATTTTACTTTTACATATTTTTTGCCTGGATTGAGTGACGCATAATTTTTCGGATCTCTTTTCTCGCACGACGAAAAAATTCCGCTTTAGTAATTTCATGCTGATTAAAAACCATCAAGTTGCAATACGGTATTCTGGAAATTTCGTCTGCTCTCAAAGGGGTATTACCCATGCCATTTTCATTTACTATAACCTGCACTTTATCTGCATCATATATTGGATGAAGGAAGCCTTCACATTCTATTCCAATAATAAAGCCATGAAATGAGAACTTCCGATTATTAAAAAAAAATTGGGTTATTCCCTCAATTTTACGACTTAGTGTTCCGTAATAATGAATACCATGACTAATAGGTTGAAGACGTCTATGACGCTGGAACATTGGAGCAAATGCATCTGGTACTGCAAGAACAAATAGGAATGCTTGAATTTTAAAATTTGAAATATGGATATAATGTCCTGTAGCACATTCATACATTTGCATTATTTAATAAATGTTTTTAGCAAAGAACTACCATAAGTTTCAAAATTATTATTTTTGGGTTTGATTTGAGGATGATGCGAGGACCTATACTGAATCTATTGGTACCATAATTATTTATCCGGCTATATGACCCTTTCCGTAAGTTCATACCGACCATATGGTTGAATGGAAAAATGGTGTGATTGAAAAGATTGGTTTGATATTATTGATACTATCATATTTACCGATACAATCGGAGAAGACTGCTAATAAGGTCAACAATAATGTCCCAATAAGTATCCGCATTTAATCGAAATAGAGAAAACTTATTAATACAAAATTGAGGCTTTAAAGGCGTAAAAAGTAAAGAAATTCAAACGTTGATAGAATAGCAATGTGATATTTCAACCATTCAGATTCAAATAAATTCAAAATGATCGAAATTTAAAATATAAAAAATTTAGATATTTTCCAGTTTGTGCGTTTAAACTAGAATCGACTGAGATAAAGTTAGATCAACATGCTAACTTATATTTGGAAGTATGTTCATTGTTTATAGTATGATATGAGATTTCTATACTCAAACATGTGTTCTGCTCTATGACGTAGTATGCATACATTTCGAATAGCAAATAAATTATATTAGAGGATGTCCACACATAGTCACAAATTCAACTGAAATTCAAGCCAAACATGTTTCTTTTGATACGGTCTTATCTGAGCTGAGCTTTCTACTGATGAATTTAAAATTTTAATTTAGCTTTGTCCTTCAATGTTGTTCTTTCTTTGCAAGGTGTTTCTTTATATTCTATATACACTGACAAAAAATTACTCTATCCAAGGAAATGGGGTTCTTTGGTTTATTTTCTCTGAAAAAAGATTTGTTTATTTTAGTGGGGAAAATATTGTTTAGAGGCAAAATATTCATGCCTTACCTCAACGAATAAATGTCTTTGATTATATTTCTTTAATGCAAATAAACATTTATTTGCATGAAAAGTGAAAATTATTATGTCAATGTAACGATTCATTCCGAGCTTAGTTTCTTTAAAACTGTTCATCTTACCCTTATGAATGTTTTCTCATTTCAATAAAATCGATTTTTTGAAGTGATAAATACGTGCATAAAATAAATAATTCATCCAGGTGTGGATCAAGTAATTCAGAATTCTTTGAATGAAAGCAATATTTTTTCCGATAAAAAATTATCCATCAAATTGAAAAAAATATGTATCGGATGTTATCAGTTCACACGGTTATTGCAAGTAAATAATTATATATATTTAAAAATATTGTTCAAATGCCGCTAGGTACCACATAGCATATTATCTCAGAATAAACTTTAATTCCGAAGGTTATGAGTTAGATACAAATTTTTACCGTACATATAATAAAGACATTTGATGGTCCTATAATTTGATAGTCTTATAAATTTTTGTGTTTCAACTATTTACAATTTGTAAACAATGTTAATATTATCGTCGGTTAACGGAATATTTGTTTCATTTTAAGCTGCATCTATATTTATCAAATAAGCTGTTTTTACATTATTACTCTCTTCTTTTTGATACATTTAGTGTACGCTTCTTCGAACCAAGAAATTACATCTTCCAATTTAGCAAAATATTCACACCTTCCGATGGACTTTAATTTGTTTGAAAGAAATATTTTCTTAATTTGAAATCACATTTGCCATAGAAATATTTTATAGGAGAAATTCGATATGATCATTTCTTTGAATCATGTAAATTTTCTTTCTTTCTTGACATGAATTATTGACGCTTAATTCGTCGGATCTCTTTTCTCGCACGACGGAAAAATTCCTCTTCTTTGATTTCACGACGAAAAACATTTCCAAAATTGTTATATGGTATTCTAGCAATTTCGTCCATTCTCAGAGGAGTATTACCCATGCCATTTTCGCTCACTATAACCTGCACTTCATCTGCATCATATATTGGATGAAGGAAGCCTTCACATTCTATTCTGATGATGAAGCCATAAAATGAGAACTTTCGTTTATTGAAAAGAAACTGGGACATATCCCTAATTTTACCACTTGGTGCTCCAAAATAATGAATTCCATGACTAATAGGTATGAGACCTCTATGACGTTGGAGTATTGGAGCAAGGTGATCTGGTACTGCAACAAGAAATAGAAATTCTTGAATTTCAACATTTGAAATATGGATCGAATGTCCCGCAGCACATTCACGCATTTTTAAAATTGAATATATATTTTTTGCAAAAAGCTAAAATAAATTTTGAAATGTAATTTTTGGTTAACTTTTAGAATTATGGGATATTCCAGATTTTTAACTAGGCGAAATACGTGGCAGCTGCAGTCGGCCATATTTGCTGATGAATGTACTCGTGGCACTGATCGAAGTAGTTTATATATAGTATAGTTTCAGAATTTTATTTCCCTTTGTTTAGAAATGAGAAATTGTGCTGTAGCCAAAAATTCAGAAAACGGAATTTAAGTAATAGATATATGTGGGCGTTGATATGCAATGGGCTTTCATGACAGGTTCTATCCGGTTTAGGAGATATTCACGTTTTTCCAAGTCAGAATGAAAATGATTATTTTTTGGTTTGAGTTGGGGATGATACTAGGAGCTATACTGAATCTTTTGGAACTATACTTATTTATCCGGATAAATGACCATATACATGAGTTCATACTGACCATATGAGTTAATAGAAAACTGAGTGGTTTGATATTGTTTATATTATTATATTTACCGATACAATCAGAAAAGACTGCTGATAAGGTGATGAATAGTGTCCCAATAAGTATCCGCATTTGATCGAAATAGAGAAAACTGATGTATGCAAAATTGAGGTGACGATTCCACTGACGTAGATTCCTTTGTAGATATTCTTATTTCATAATTAATGAATTGCCTTGAAGGCTTAAAAAGTAAAGATAAATTCTAGAAATTGCGGCGCGTGTTCGTCGAAGGTCAAAGAAGAATTTCACTTTAAAAAAAAGTAGGTAAAAATACTGAAAAATCCAACCAATCAAAATAAAATATATTTGAATTAAGTAATTTTTTTTTAAGAACCATCTGTAACATCCATTGCTGGATTTCCATATCATTGAATCATGAGTTTCAGATGCCATACCAAATCCAAAGGGCAAACAAATTTTCGCTTAGAGAAAAATACGAATCTTATTACTAATGTTCTAAAAGAATTATAGTTCTGAGTTGTGACAGGGGATTTCACAAACAAATTAAAATTTTGAATATAAATGGAAAATAATTAGAACTATAAAGAAATTCACGTGAATAATTACAATTATAGTGACCTGGAACAGGGTATATTCGAAAAGTATTATAATTCTAAATTGTGACAAAGAATTTAAATAAAGAATTTGTGGTTTGTCAGGATGTGGCTCCATGTATAAGGGGCCGCTCGTAAAAACGTCAAGGGCAAGCATAGCCGTCAAGGGTATGGATGCGATTCTGGGGCCTAAATTCTGTTTCAGAGATCTCACCGTTAACAAGGTGAGACTCAGTGGCAGTAGCGGAGAAAGTCTATAGGTATTTACTACCTCGGCTCATTTCCCTGGCGATGCCGAGGGACCCCCGCCTCCCAGAGAGGTGGAGGCTCTAATTCGGCACTGTCAAGAGAACAAGATTCCTCTGCTGTTGGGCTTTGATGAAAACTCTCACCACACGGTGTGGGGAAGCACACATATCAATAACAGGGAGAGATTCAATTAAATACATAGCGGGCACAGAGCTGGAGATTCTGAATCGGGTTGATACGCCCACATTCAAGACTAAAAACAGAAGTGAGGTTTTCGATTTGACTCTATGTTTGGGTGTACTGAGCAGCTGGGTAGTGGGCTGGAGAGTCACCGATGAGGAGTCTTACTCGGACCACAAATATATCCTGTTTGGATTAACCCTAGGCAAACCGGTGGCTTCCCAGATCAGAAACCCCAGAAATACACTTTGGGACTCATACTATATAAAGAGGAACTCAAAGGGAGGCTTGCGGAATTCCCCACAAGCTATGGCACCATTGATGAGTTAGAGCAGGCCGCGGATTTTCTGCGAAGGGCTCTGACTACATCATATGAGAACAGTTGCCCTACAAGCACAATTAAGTCTAGGAAGGAGCACAATGGTGGAATATTCACCTAAAGAGACTCAGTAAAAATACAAGAATGTTCTGCAATAGGGCAAATAGAACTAAATTGCCTTCAGACTGGGACCTCTACAATACGGCTCAGTATGAATACAATAAAAGCATCTGAAAGTATAAGGAGGAAGATTGGAGGGGCTTCTGCGAGGAATCGAAAGACATTCCGGAAACAGCAAGGTTTCAAAAGATCCTGGCGAAAATTCCGGAAGCTTGCCTCGGGCTCATAAGGTTCGATCATTGTGAGTTTGCCGAAGACGAAGAAGCCACGCTGAATCACCTGATGGAAGTTCACTTCCCGGGTTTTCAGCGAATCCGAACCGACCAAGAGGAGGAAGGCTGGGGTCAAGAGGTGGAGAGGGCCGACTGGAATTTCGCCGCTAAGTTCGTTGATTACAAAAAGGTAGAATGGGCCGTAGATTTCTTCTGTCCATTTAAATCACCATAGGCGGATGGCATTTATCCATCAACGGCATGAAAGGATGGTAGAGTGGCCTTTATTCCCAAACCGAGAACGGATGGTTAAACTGCTGCAAAAGATTTCCGACCAATCAGCCTAACGTATTTTATCCTAAAGACGTTAGAGAAGTTGGTCCACAGATACATCAACGATGAGGTGCTCTTGGCATCCCCGCTGCAAAGAGGGCAGCATGCTTTTCAGGCAGGCTGCTTGGTAGAAACTGCGCTTCATGCTGTTGTGGAAAAACTGGAGCAGCAGTTGGAACAAAAGGGGTGTGCTGTGGGAACTTTCTTGGATATAGAGGGTGCTCTCAGCAATACTTCTCCAGAAGTCATCTGTCAAGAGGCTTCGAGATATAGTGTGCTGGACCAGCTAGTATGCTGGATAGGAAGTATGCTACGCCGGAGGAGACTCGAAAGCAGCTGGGGTAAAGGCCTAGCAAGGGGAATAGCTCCACGGGGTTGCCCACAGGGGCGTGCCCTGTCGCCTCTCCTGTGGTACATTGTAGTGGACGGCTTCCTTTGTAAGATAAATAAAAAGGGATATTATACTCAGGGCTATGCGGAGGAGTTTGTAATTCTAGTCAGGGTGGCTCATCTGGAAACGTTGATGGGTATTACGAGGTCGGCGCTGCGCATCTCAGATCTCTGGTGCGATAGCTCAGGTCTCTTGGTAAATCCGGAAAAGACCAACCTGTTCATTTTCAAGAGAAATTAAAAAGTGCCGAAAGTTGAAGCTCCTGTATTCTGTTCTGGCAAGCTGACGTTTTCAAATTCAGTTAGATATCTGGGAGTAATCCTAGATAGCAAGCTGAACTGGGCAAAGCACCTGGAGACCCAACGCAGGAAGTTTGTCATTACTTTTTGGATGTGCAGGAGAGCCTTTGGGTTGACGTGGGCTCTAGGGCCTAAAATGCTTGAATGGTTCTACTCTGCTTTCCTAAAACCAAGGCTCCTACATGCAGCCGTGGTCTGGTGGTCACGGGCAGAACTTAAAACAATGCAGGCCAGGCTGCGAAGATCACAAACGCTAGCATTTAGGGGTTTGACTGGAGCAATGGGGACTACACCCACAGCGGCGATAGGATTCATGCTCTGTGAAGAACTCCTACATGTTGCGAAAACTTCTAGAGCGGCACACGCGTTGGACCGCCTGGCAAAAGCAAATAGATGGACTCGGAAGACTAGGCACACTAGGCTCCCGAGTGACATCAGCGCACTGATGATTGTAGAGATGAGGCAAGATAAAATAACAAAACGCTTCAACTTTGCCAAATATTTCCGCGTCTGCATTCCAAGCAGAGATTTGTGGAAAGCAAATGGTAACCCGCTGCTTCATCGGGAAATCTGGTATACAGATTTCTCCAGGGAAGAGGGAAGGTATGGAGCAGGAATCTATGACAGAAAGAGAGGAAGGGGGATAGGGATCCCACTTGGGCGACATGCTACTGTCTTCCAGGCGGAGGTCCTGGCCGTCCTTCGCCGTGCTGAAAAACTAATAGTAGAAAACGCTGCTGGCAGACAGATCGCGATCTGTACTGGGAATAGCGTCTTGCTGTGTCGGGATGGCCATTAAAAACTGGATCCGAACAAAACATTGGAAATACTGGGAACAAATCCAAGGTTGCCGTCAGGCGAAATCCATCCTGGGTTATACCTATAGGATGGACAGAGCCAGGGAAATCTTCGGTTTACCCAGGAAAGATATAAGGACAGTGGTACAGATCCTAACTGGGCAGAACCACTTGAACTATCATATGCACGAAATGGGGTATAACCACACGACAGAGTGCAGGAAATGCGGCAGGGATGATGACACATCCCTGCATGTATTATGCCAGTGCCCGGCATTAGCTAGGCTCAGGCAGCAAACTCTTGGGGCTCATTTGATGGAACCTGAAGAAATCACAATGGGATCAGTAGTCAACATACTAGGCTTCATTAAGAGGTCTGGGGTCAACTGCTGAAAGCGAATTGTTAAGGGTGTGGCACAATAGGCTTTATAGCGTGAGCGCCAGGGGAGCTCTTCATAGGATTTCCGCCCGTTTTAGAACTAAATAACTATACTTTTCACTTACTTACTTTTACTCACTTTACTTTTTACTTTTTTAGAGAGAATTTTAGTAAAGAATTATAGTTTTGAGCACAAGACTGGGAATTTCAGTAAAGAAATATAATTTTGACAATTGGAATAGGAAGTTCCCGTAAGTATACCATTAAGCCATTTAGCTTTCAGGGTAGGCGTGACACTACCCGATTCGGGTAGTGTTTCTAGGTGGATAGTTTCTTGTAGTAAATAACTACTACAAGTGTGGGCTCAACACACGCACGAAGTGCAAAAAGCACGCAGTATTCTCGAATGGTCACCCATCCAAGTACTAACCGCGCCCAACGCTGCTTAACTTCAGTGATCTGACGAGAACTGGTTTTTTCAGCGTTGTATGGCCGTTGGCCGTAAAGAATTATAATTTTGACTTTCGAACAGGGAATTTCGTAAAGAATTATAATTTTCATTGCAGGTCCACTCTACAAAAAGAAATTTCGTTAAGAATTACAATTTTGACTTTAGAACAGCGAATTTCGTAAAGAATGATAATTTTTCTTGGCAGAGGAAATTCGTCAGAATTCGTCTGAATTTGAAACTTCCCTCCTTCAAATTTTCAAAAAAGGGAGTTATTTTATTTCTGAATTATAAGATAAAGCATTGTTTAAACGAAAATGTAATTCTGATTTGGAATAGGGACTTTAAGTAGAGAATTATAATCTCGAGTTTGAGAGCAGGAATTTTCTGAAAGATTTATAATTCTGATTTGAGCCAGGGAATAAACAGGAGAAACACGAAAAAATAAATTCACGTGAAAAATTACAATTGTTCTGAATTGGAACAGGGAATTTTAAAGGAAAAAATTATAATTCCAAGTTGCGATAGAGAATTTTAGTAGAGGAATATAATTTTTTGTTTGGGACAGATAATTTTCGTGAAGAACTATAGATTTTACTTTGGGACAGAAAATTTTAGTAAAAAATTATAATTTTGAGTTGAGGTGATAGAATTTTAGTGAAGAAGTATAATTTTAGCAATTGAAATATGGAATTCCTGTGAAGAATTATCCTTTTTACTCTTGAACAGAGAATTTCAGAATCTGTTTGAATTTGAAAATGATTACTTTTTTGCTAATAAAAATTGGCCAGAATTTGAAACTTTTCTTCCAAATGACAGAAAAAGGGCGTTACTATATTTTTCAATTAGGATACAAACTTTTGTAAATCAGTGTAATCCTGAATTGAAACAGGGAATTTTAGAAATTAATTCAAATATGAACTTGGGACATGAAATTTTTGACATTGAACGGAAATTTTGAAATAGAATTTTAATTCCGATTTAGAAGGAGAGGTTTAAAAATCAAGATCCCTATTCTCAGTCGGAATTCGTCACAATTTGAAAGTTCCCCCTTTCAAATTTTGGAAAAAGAAAGTTACTGTATTTCCGAATTATGATAGAAAATTTTGTGAATTAATCTAAAATTCTGATTTGGAACACGAAATGTTTGAAAATAAATTTAGTTGTAACTGGAAACAGGGAATTTCCATAAAGAATTATAAATGAGACTTTGAGACAGGAAATTTGCGTAAAGAATTATAATTTGATTCACGAATAGGGAATTTTTGTAAACAATTGTAATTTCAAAATTAAAACAGCCGATTTTTGTAAAGAACTATAGTTGAGACTTTAGGACTAGGGATTCTCATAAAGAATTATTATTGGTCTTGAAACAGAAATTGTTTGACATGCTACGGGAATTTGATAAAATAATTTCTATTCTGATTTAGAAGAAGGGAATATAAAAAATAAATCCCTGTTCAAATTTCGAATTATAATTCTTCAACAAAATTCTCTGTTTCATTCCAGAATTATAATTCTGCGCACCAAAAATTATCTGATGATCCAACTCAGAATTATTCATCTTTTCCAAAATGCTCTGTTCCAAATAATAAATCTTTCAAATCTTAAAATTAAATTGAATTACATTAATTAATTCAAATTGGTACCCGGGCAATAATTAGGAATTTAAAATAATTAATCAGATAGAAACCCTCATCAGAGTTTGAAACAGCAATTTTTTCAATTTTAACAATTTGTACAACTGCAATTTCATGCAGTTTCACATTGAGAACATTCCTTTTTCAAAGGTTGACACCTTTGAAAGTAAATCGTTTCAAAATCAAGGATTAATCAAAACCTATACATATATTTAGTTTTGTAACCAAAATGCTCATGATAGAATTGACAGGAACACTTCACAAAAGATCTAAAAGTTCTTTGCAGAAATAAACTACTAAATCTGCATTAAAAATTAATTCTCACAAAAAAAAAACACTTTTCTTATCCAAATACTTGTTATCCTCATTGCCCATGTACTGAAGTCAAGAGAAAAATTCTCCAGACAGCTAGCCTGTGAGAAAAAGTGTTCTCTCCAGACAGAACTTGGTCGTTTTGCCTCCAGCCCTCTTCCAACTTGGAGAACGACGTCGCGCCTAATAATTATTTGTAGCGGTAATGAAGAGAGACGATTTCGCAAGTTGGAGAGAGAGCTTCAGGCAGCGAAGTTATCCTGGTACCGCCCAATCCACCTAAAATTTCCGCGAGTTCGTCTGCGACCTTGAAGGGTGGGATCGGGTGGCGGTTGTGCAATTACAGGTTGCTCAACGACAAAGCTCTTCAGAGAACTCAAGACTGAACATTGAGCAAACCAAGGAGAGAACTTGCTGTACATGACATGCTTAACTTAAGTGCAGGCCTCGATTTTACCAAACTATTGACACCTTTATTCACTTTTTTTTAACGATGCAACTATTTTTCTGAAATTTTGGAAAAAATTAGTGAAATTAGGCGTCGCGGGCCTACAAAGAAAAATGTCGTAGCCTATTGAAACGTTAGTTGGGTACATCAGATCTCCCCTTCGTATACTATCCATTCCTTACTCCCGCTATTACCCTTCTGTTCCCTACTTTTCCCTTCCTGTACGTCCAGCGTCTCCTCCTCTCACATTGCCATCTCTCAGTTCCCCTCCTCCTACTCCTCCTCCTTCTACTTCTCCTTTAAGCGTCTCCTCCTTCCTCTACTTCTCTTCTCATCACTTCCCCTCACGCTCATCGTCCCCTCCGCTCACATCGTCATCTCTCAGTTCCCCTCCTCCTACTCCTTCTCCTTCTACTTCTCCCTTCACCTGCTCCTCCTTCCTCTACTTCTCTTCTCATCACTTTCCGTCAGGTCCCCTACTCCCCTCTCATCAGTTCCCTATTTTTCCTTCCCCTCGCTTCACTACTAACCTATTCCTTAATCCCCACTCTTTACTTTCTCATCATTACGCACCTTTACTTTCCTCCTACCCCTCCAATCTCTTTCCCGCCATCAATTCCCCTACTTTCCCTCCTTTTATTTATCCTACATCCCCTCCTCATACTTCCCCCACTTTCCCTTAAGTGAAAAAAGTAGAACTGACGGACGGGACCTGGCCGAAACTATAAGGGTTTCTGTGAAACATAATTATGGAAAATCTCGCACACTACCATTTCCAAACGAGGAATTTTAATTCTAAAATGTTATTTCTAGAAGAGAAAATTTAAATTTCACATGATGCTTTGATAATAATTAAAGACAAAATATTTGTAACTAATTTTCCATATCAAATAAAGTATTTAAAATAAAGTAATTATGAATTAATAAATATTAAGAATGTTTTTGTTACCAGCATTTTGCTACCAGACTATAATGAAGGATTTTGAAGGTTTCAAAATAATGAAATTATTTCCTTAAGATTTCACGGAAAATTTTGATGATTTTTGTTTTGTTTTTTGAAAAATCAATTTAATGAAGAAGTTCAAAAAGATTTGAAAGGATACGAAATGATTTCCTAAAATTTCGGAAAAGAATTTCAAAAATGTTAAAGAAAAGAGTTTCAATTTTGCATGATTGCAAAATTTTAGAAAAAATTCGAATAGTTTTGAGAGATATTTAGAAGTTTTGAAGGGATACAAAAATAATTTCACTTAAAACAAAAGAAAGATTTTCAAAGATTATAAACAAAAAATTTAGGTGCTTTTTAAGAATTTTGAAAGGAAGAATTCAAGTTAATTTTTTCAGTTTTGCAGAATTTGTTCAAAATGTTAGGAAAAATTTGAATTGGTTTTAAAGAAATTTACAATTATTTAAAGATTTGTTTGAAACATTACAACAAAATGGAAATTTTTGAAGATTCCGCAATAAGATTTTGATGTTTTTCAAAAATTTTGAAAGGACTAATAATAAAAGAATTTTTCTAAGATTACTAAGAATATTTGAAGTGGTTATTTATTTTGAAAAATTAATTTTAAACCATTTTTAAGAAGCTTATAAAACATCACAAAAGATTTCCAAAATTATCAAAAATGAATCAGCAAGATTTGAAAGCAATTTAGGAATAATTTGAGTCACTTAAAAAGATATTTAGAACTTTTTGGAATTTTGAAGAGATTAAAGATATTCTAAAACTTTGTGATATTTCCGAACATTTATAAATATTCCTAATTTTTTTCCAAGAGTCAAAAAGTCGTAAAAATCTTTGAAACTGCTAAAATTTTGAAAAACACTCTAAAATAACAAAAAATCATAAAAATGTTCTAGATACTTTTTCGACATATCTGAAATATTCAAAAAAATTTTTGAATTTTCTAGAGAAACCTAGGAAAATTATATTTATAAACTCCGGATGCAAAGAAACAAAGGAAATTAAAAAGTATTCATTTCAAATTTAAATTTTTTATTAAAAATTATTTTTTTCTTCGAATTATAATTTTCCTAGAGTTGTTGTTTAGTCTAGACTGGAAAATATCTTTTGGTGGCAAACTAAAAAATTTGGTTAAAAATTCATCTTTTTAGTTTTAAAAATCATCTCTTTTGGTAGAAAAAAGGAATTCCTTTTATCCCTGTTTTTAAAAAATTTACTCTTTTCTTGATTTTTTGATTGAATGCGAACTGAATCATAGAACTCAATGAGAAATTCCAACTATTTGTATTAAAAGTTCATTCTTTTTGAATAAAAATTAAAGTATTTTGTTGGAAATTTAAATATTTTACTAAAAATTCAACTATTTTGTTCAAAACTCATCCTCCTTGGTTGAAAGGTCAACTATTTTGGTAAAAAAATTATCCTTCATGGCAGAAAAGTGATCTTTTTTCACAGAAAATTCATCTTTCCTGTTTGAAAATTAACTTTTTTGTTCAAAATTAAATTTTTTCCTGAAAAATTGTTTTTTTTTTCTCACCTTGAAAATGCAATTATTTGGTTGAAAGTTCAAATATTTTGTTGAGAATTCGTCTCCTTTGATTGTAATCTCCACTATTTGGTTATGAATGCAACTGCTTGTTTGAAAAAATATTTTTTTTTTAATTCAACTATTTGTTTGAAAATGAATCTTTATTGGTAAAAAATTATCTTTTTTTTTTGAAAATTCACCTTTCCAGGTTGATAAGTCAACTTCTTCTAAAAAAATCCTCTTTTTGGCTGCAAAAATTCAACCTTTGGTTAAAAATTCAACCATTTTGTTGAAAATTCGTATCTTCTTATTGAAAATTCATCTTTTTAGTTGTAAATGCGACTTCTTAGTTAAAGATTATAATTTTTTTGAATATTGAACTATTTCATTAGAAATTAATCTCTCTTGGTTTAAAATTATATTTTTTTTAAATCAGCTTTCCAAGATGATAATTCTCTTTTTGGTTTAAGTTAAATCTCTTTTGTTTGGAAATTCGACCGTTTGGTTGAAAATTCAACTATTTGGTTAGAAATTCAAATATTTTCTAAAGAAGTCAAAATTCAGGAGAGCCCAATTTTGGCTCCTTTAATTTTCAGTTTAGATTTTATATCTTTTTTTTTTTGAAAATTCATCTCTTTTTGGTAGAAATTTCATCTTTTTACGGTAAAAATACAATTGTTTCTTTGAAAATTAATCTGTTTTGGTTGAGGATTGATCTATGTTTTTGAAAATTCATCCCTCTAGTTAAAAATTTTTCGATTTTGTTATAAATTCTTTTTTTTTTTTAAACTTAACTATTCCATTTTCTGGTTGAATATTTGTTGAAAATAAATTTTTTTGGTTGACGTTTCATCATTTTAGTTAAAATTGTAACTCACTATTTAAATTATGAACTATTTTGTTGATGATGTGTTTTGTTATTGCAATTCAACTGTTATTGATCTGAAATTCTAATATTTGTTATGCCTCTATTTTTTTCAATCATTGCTACTACTGACACTTTTAAAAATTTTTTCAAATAAGTCCGAGGCCTGTCAGAGTCTTCAATCATCTTAAATCTTGATGTGCATACCTAATTGATTGTATTCCAGACAACCTAATCTTAAATTTTTTCTATTTCTTATCAAAATTTTGATTTTATCGATACCTTGATTTGCTCTTGCATTATTCAAGAAATGAGGGGGGGGGGGTGTTTACGAAGGACGTTACTGATCATGTTTATGAGAGGCTGACAGAGTTTGCGAACAGTTGGTGTGTGGACCACCTTGATCCGACCCTTCCCAGCAAATAGTGACTTAGGTTTACGTATTCTGTGTTAACATAGGTCTCAAAGCTTAAACTTATATTGTTACGAGAGGATAATTTTAGTAAAAATTCTTATAAGACTTTTTATTTTTTTTTGGTAAATATCAAATAATGTCGATTGATGTTCTAATATTTTTAGAAAAACGAAAAAAAATCTGTCTCAGCCCGGATTTGAACCGGGAACGCCACTATGCATGAGTGGAGCATTAACAAATCACGCCACCTTGTTTTTCATATGTCACGTGTTGCTGCGGCTTTCCTTCTATTTACCTTTTCAAACTTTTTTTAAATAAATACTTCAGTATAAAAAATATTCACCGAATTAAAATATAAATTTAAACAATGATGTGATATTGTTGACCAGGGTATTAATTAATTTGTTGTTGTTGTAAATATTAAATAATGTCGATTACTGGTCTACTATTTCAGAAGAAACGTAAAAAAATAATCTGCTACAGTTTCGGTGACGTAATTGGTTAACGCTCAACTCACGTATAGTGGCGTTCCCGGTTCAAATCCGGACTGTGGCAGATTTTTTTCTCGTTTCTCCAAAAATAATAGACTTTTTTTTTAATTCGACTTGTTGAGGAAAAATGCGGCTAATCGACATTTCTCCGTTTTTCTCAGAAGTTTGATAAAATTAGCTCCAATTTTAATCACAATGAAACTTTTAAAATAAAAATTAAAAATTAAAAAAAATGTATACAATTTAAATCAAGAATAGTGACTATTGAATAATTTCTCATTAAGGTAGTTGTCGTGCCACAATTAGGATATACGAAAAAATAGTTTTTCTATGATTTTAAAAATCAAAATAATATTACTGAGGTAGGCATTTAAAATAAAAGGCATCATTTTTAATCAAACCATTTTGAAACTTAACAAATTCATATTTTAACAATGTGTTTGCAATTTAATTTTTTCTTGCAATCGCTTCTCACAAATTTTTTTAAAATTATTAAATTTACATAATTGATGACTTATTTTTTCGGGCAAAAAATTCTCTACAACTCTGATGTCTTCAATTTTAAAAGTAAATTTTTCTATGGCTGAAATTGTTAAAAAAAAATTTTCAAGAAGAAGTTTTTGATTTTCTTCTTCTTTCTTCTTCCTATTTTGAAATTGAAAACAGTGAATTGTTATGAACTCTTTGCCCGAAAAAACAAGTCATTATTTCGTAAAATTCAACCATTTTTATGAAATTAGTAAGGAGGGTCAGTAAGAAAAAATTGTATCACAAAAATGATTGTTAAAATAATTATTTTTTGTTAGCTTTAAATTTTGTTCACAATAAATAATGTGTTTTCTTCCATGATACATGACTGATATCATTTCAATTCTAAAAATTAAAGAAAAATTTTAAAACGTTTCAAATTGATTTTTTTTAAATTCAATTACATTTTTTCCCTTTCAAAGTTAATTTTTTTAAATTAAAAATTCAACAATTCGGTTCAAAATTTAATTTTCTGTTAAAAATTCTACCATTTAGTTAAAAAGTAATCTTTTTTGGAAAAAAATTTAACTGTTTTGTTGAATATTCGCCTTTTTGGATAAAAATTAATTCTATTGGATTGCAATTTTCTCATTTTCGGTAGAAAAGTCATATTTTTGATTAAGAAGTCATCTTTATTTGTTGAAAATAACTTCTTTCTTGAAAATTTAACTGTCTTCTGCAAATTTATTTTTTTCACATTAAAATTCAACTATTTGGTTGAAAATTCATTTATTTTATCCACAACTTTTCCTCTTGATTAAAAGTCCAACTATTAATATTATCAACTATTATCAATACAATCTGTTTCCGGTAGGAAACGATTTTTTTATTTAAAATTCGACTTTCAAGTCTGATAAGTTAACTGTTTTCTTTTTTTTTTATTCACCTTTCGGCTTGAAAATTCAACTATTTTATTAAAAATACAGCTATTTTGGCTGAGGTTTAATCTCTCAAATTTAAAAATTCGATCATTAGATTGAGAATTCAAAATTTTGGTTAGAAATTCCATTTTTTTATCGAGAAAACAAAATTTTTTTAAGCCCTTATAATTAAACCTGAGATTAGAAAGGTTCCAATAAAATGTTCAAATTAAAAAATTTTGGTCAAAAAAATTGCCAAAAATCTAACTGTTTTGTAGAACATTCCACTCTTTAATAGAAAATTTGTCCTTATGAATTTAAAATTCATCTTTTATGGTGAAAAATTCATGTTTCAAGGTTTAAAATAACCTTTTTTTTTTTAATTTAACTATCTTCTGAAAAATTCCTCTCTAAGCTTAAAAATTAAACTATTTGGCAAAAAATTTAGTTAGTTTACTATTTTAATAGTTGTGAATGCAAATTTTAGGTGAAAGATGATTTTTTTTGTAAATTCAAATATTTGGTTGAAAATTCATCTTTTTTTGCTAAAAATAATCCTTTGTTGAAATTTGAACTTTCAGGTTGATAATTCAAACGTTTTTAAAAAAAATCCGTCTTCTTGTCTGGAGAAGTCAACTATTTGGTTGATGGGTAATTTTTTTTTTGTTCAAAAATTCAACCATTTGGTGGAAAATTGATCTTTGTTGGTTGAAAATTTAACTATTTGGTTAAAACTTTTATTACATTTCTAAAAATTTGTCTCGTTTGCTTGAAATTATTCGACTAATTGGTTGTAAATGCAACTGTTTGGTTGAAAATTATCACTTTTTTAGTTCACCTGTTTGACTGAATATTTTTTTTGAAATTCAACTTTTTCCTACACCATTCGATTTTTAATTTAAAAATTCAACTGTTTTGTTGAATATTCTTTTTTGGGTTCAAAATTCGTATTTTTTTGGTTGAAACTTCAACTACTTTGTTGGAAATGCAACATATTTCGACTTGAAATCTTAAGAACTGAAAGTGTTTTATATTATAAGTGTTTTATATTAATATAATTTTCAAATTATACCTACAATTTGAAATTTAGACCCTTAATTTTTGAGTAGTTTTGAGTTAAAAATGTTCAAAATTAATGTTCCTGGAATTTAGAATTAATATAAATTACAAACTTCTCCCATTTATCAAATTTCCAAGTGGACAGTTTAACAGTTCAGAAAGAAATATTTTAAACCCAAATTCAGAATCCTTGAAACAGGATGATTGTTAAAAAATTATTCAAACTTTATTTTGATTTTGCAAAGGAATTTTGAAAAACTATGAGAATTATGTACACTATATTCCCAAACAAATAAAATTAATAAACTTCTTCTGGACATTTTTCGAAATTCTATGTGACTTTCTTTGTTAATGTGTTTATTATTATTATTTGTAATTTTTGTTTTCTAATTTTTCTGGATTCTCCTTACCTGTTTTCGGTAAAATTATTCAATATAAACGGTACTTTATATATGGTATTAAACTTATGTTTTCTCTATAAGTTTTGAATTTTTTTAGGTATTTATCTTGCGAAAGAAATGAAAAGTTGTTTTGAGAATTGAAACTATTAATATTATTATCATTTGGATTATTTCTAATTTCGAGCTCATTATTGTTTTTGATTTTGAATTTAATGCCTCTACTTTTGACATGTTTGATTATAAATTTTCCTGGAATATGATTTAAATTAAGTATATTTTGAACATCATTTACGTTTTTATTGTGGAAATACTCATGTAAAAATTAATTGGCCTCATCAACTAGAATCTTTACTATTGCTATTTGGTGTTTCAGTGGCTGTTTTTTAAAAAAATCATCTGATTAAAGGTAACTCTAAAAAAATTATTTTGTCTCTTTCAATTTCCATAGTAAATTGAAATTTTCGATTATAACTGATGAATTTCTTTAATGTTTCCTGAATGTTATCTTAAGGTATGCACATGATAGTGTCATCTACAAACCTAAAATATTTTGCTATTTTTGAATTCTGTTTAGAAAATTTATCTTCAAATTTAAACATTATTCGATTTAATATAAAATTAATTTCTGAAATTGATGGCATGTTTCTTCGTCATTCCAACTTTGGTTTATGCTAT
>CAKNYM010052900.1:532621-576910 GCA_932195095.1 Andricus curvator
AAATTAATTGGCCTCATCAACTAGAATCTTGACTATTGCTATTTGGTGTTTCAGTGGCTGTTTTTATTAAAAAATCATCTTTTCTGATTAAAGCTAACTCTAAACAAATTATTTTGTGTTTTTCAACTTCCATAGTAAATTGAACTTTTTGATTATAACTGATGAATTTCTTTGATGTTTCCTGAATTTTATCTTAAGGTATGCACATGATAGTGTCACCTACAAAACTAAAATATTTTGGTATGTCGAATTCTGTATATAAAATTTATCTTCAAATTTAAACATTATTCGATTTAATATAAAATTAATTTCTAAAATTGATGGCATGTTTCTTCGTCATTCCAACTTTGGTTTATGCTATCTTTAATTAATTTTTTGGGTATGCTAAAACACATTGAGACAACATCTAATGATATCAATACCAATCCTGGTGGTTCCTTTTTCTCTATTATTATTTTTTGGAATTTCCAGCTTTTTTTAATTATTCTACTGGATTTTTTGCCAGATGTTTTTGAAATTTCATTTATGTTTTCATTGTGGAACTAATCATGTAAAAATTAATTGGCCTCATCAACTAGAATCTTGACTATTGCTATTTGGTCTTTCAGTGGCTTTTTTTATAAAAAAATCATCTTTTCTGATTAAAGCTAACTCTAAAAAAATTATTTTGTCTTTTTCAACTTCCATAGTAAATTGAACTTTTTGATTATAACGGATGAATTTCTTTGATGTTTCCTGAATATTATCCTAAGGTATGCACATGATAGTGTCATCCACAAACCTAAAATATTTTGGTATGTCGAATTCTGTTTATTAAATTTTTCTTTAAATGTAAACATTATTTGATTTAATATAAAATCAATTTCTGAAATTGATAGCATGTTTCTTCGTGATTGCTACTTTTGTTTATGCTATCTTTAATTGATTTTTTGGTATGCTAAAACACATTGAGACAACATCTAATGATATCAATACCTATCCTGGTGGTTCTTTTTTCTCTATTATTATTTTTTGGAATTTCCAGCTTTTTTAAATTATTCTACTGGATTTTTTGCCAGATGTTTTTGAAATGTCATTTATGTTTTAATTGTGGAACTACTTGTGTAAAAATTCATTAATTTTTTTGGTTTGCTAAAACACATTGACACAACATCTAATGACATCAAGACCTATCCTGGCTGTTCTTTTTTCTCTATTATTATTTTTTGGAATTTCCAGCTTTTTAAAATTATTCTACTGGATTTTTTGCCAGATTTTTTTGAAATTTCATTAAAATTTTTTTCTAATTATGTTCTAGGTATGGTCCATGTTGATACAACTATGGAATGTTTTCTTCATGAAATTTCGGAAGACCATAACATCTAGTGTTGGATGTGTCAATGTGCTTTTTTCAATATTTTAAGCTCAATAAACTAGTTTCTCCATTCACTTCAAAATTTTGACGAGGATTTGAATACAATTTTAAATTTTTGGACGCAAAACTAAAATAAGGAATAGAATAATCCTCATTGAATGCCACATTAGGGTAGTCCAAAAAAAATTTTTTGCGAATTTTTATGGCGATAACCCAGAAATTTGTTCGAATCCACACAAAAATAAATCCGTTTTTTGCGTTTTGAAAAAAATGATATCTAGGGGTGCCGCAAGCCCCATGAAGTTTAACATGTATTTCCCATAAGATGAAAAGACGTTTTTGTAAATCTTATTCAGAATCCTCAATATTATCTCAATCGAGTTGAAACTCAACATTTCTCTTAACAATTAGCCATAGAATACGAATAAAATATCACTTTTCAAATACCAACACCATAAGTCTGTTTTATATGGTCCCAAAGAAACCCCACAAGTGAAAAAATGGGTTTATTTGCGAGTTTTTTGCGATAATTATGACTTTTTTGCGGTTTTTTCAGTGAAAATTATTTCTGATGATTAGATGTTCACATGAATTGTTTAAACAATTTATTATTGTTTTTAGCAATTTTCTCATAGAATGGAGTTAGAAAGACCCGGTTTTTTCACAAATTTTCAATTTTTTTTCCAATTTTCAATTGGAGGGAAGTGATAGTTTATCAATGTTACCAAGAGTGATTATTTAAACAATTTATTATAATTAATGATAATATTATATTTGAATAATGCTAGAAAGATGCGTTTTTTGTTGTTGAAATTTCTGGCTTTTCGTCCAATTTTTATTTGGACTAAAGTGATAATGAATTCAAGTTAACAAAATAATTGTTTAAACAATTTATTATCATTGTTAATAACATAATCTTTGCTTGATTAGTAGAATGTTGCGGTTTTTTCTGAAATTTTCAACTGTTTGTCTATTTTTCATTAGGCGTGACTTAATAATTAATTAGATTTAGCAAAAAGAATTGTTTAAGCAAATTATTATTGTTATTGACTATCTTTATCTATATCAATGCCTGATATTTGCCGTTTTTCGGCAATTTTTACCTTTCTGTCCTTTTTTCACTTAGTGAGGTAATAATTAATTAAAGTTACAGAAAAGTTGTTTAAACAATTTAATATTGTTTATAACTATCTTTTCTTAGATAAGTGCTAGAAAGTGGCGGTTTTTTCTAAAATCCTTCACTTTGCAAAATTTATTTCAAAAAAATTTTACAACATTTCAAAAGATTTCTAAAAATTTCGAAACAGAATTTAAAAGATTTTAAGGCTATTTTTTAAATTTTGCAGATTTTTTTTTCTATTTTGGGAAATAATAATATCAATATAATATAATAATAATCAAAAATTTCAAAAATGAATTTGAAAGATTTTAAGACCATTTTAAAAATAATTTGAGTCAGTTTATAGAATTTTTAAATTTTGTTCATGCATCAATAAGTTTTAAATATATTTTAAACATACTTGAATTTTCCCCTCAAATTTTTTAAAATCCTGTAAAATAACAAATAAATTCTTAGACATTTTCTAGATACTTTTTTGACATATCTGACATATTCAAAAATCTTTTTTAATTAAAAAAAAAAATTTTTGAAAGATTTTAAGACAATATTTTTTAATTTCCCAGAATTTGATTTCTTTAAAGGAAAGCTGAGTTATTTTAAAAGATATTCAAGAGTTTTCAACAGATTCGGCAATGATATAAACCTCAAGAAAATTTCAAAAAACGAAAAAAATGTAGATTTTTAAATATCTCGAAAGAAAGGAAGCTTTTTAATTCAAACTTTTTGAAGTGTTTCAAGAGAATAAAAATAATTCTCACGATTTCTGGGAAAATTTCAAATGATTTTTTATTTGAAAAATGTATTTCAACATAATATTAAAGAGAAAAATTAAAAACATTCCAAATGATTTCCTTAAATTTCGCGAAAGGGTTAGGAGATTCTGAAGCAACATTTTTCAAATTTAGCAAGATTACAAAATTTAAAAAAATAAAATAAAATAAGTTTAAGAGATATTTGGATCATTTTAACAAAATTTCAATTAATTTACAATTTTAAAAGATTTTCAAACAAAATGTTCATTAAAATTTGTGGGAAAATTCAAACTAAGTTTTCATTTTTTTGAATTAATTTTGAGATAATATTTTACAAAATTTTCAAACATTTTGAGCGATTTTCAAAATTGTCAGAAAAAGAATCTGGAAGATATTAAAGAATTTTTTTTAATTATGCAGAAGTTGAAAAAAATGTTAGAAAAAATTCGAATCATTTTAAAAAATATTAAGAAGTTTAGAATTTTATGCAAAATTTTTTAAAATTTGTAGTAAAAGTTTGAATCGTTTTAAAAGATAGAAGGTTTAAAAGTTTTAGAAAGATTCAAAAACAATTTTAAATTAAAAAAGATTTCAAAATATTTTCAACAAAGTGTAGATTTTTTCAAATTACGCAAAAATATACTTTTCTATTCCCGTATCAACTTCAAATTATGTTAATGAAAAAAGTTTAACTATAAAAAAACCGATTTTCAAAATATATAAATTACCATAACTTCCCTACTCTTTAATAAAATTTATTAATATTTTAGGTCAATCGATTCGTCTCGAACCAAGGAATCTTTTAAATTCTTGGATCAAGTTTGAATTATATTGAAGAAAAAAGTTTTACTGTGAAAACCCATATTTTCAAATATTATGCATTACCATAGCTTCCTTACTCTTTAATAAAATGTATTAATATTATAGGTCAATCGATTCGTCTCGAATCAACACATATTTTCTGTTCTTGCATCAACTTTGAATTGTGTTAATGAAAAAAGTTTTACTATAAAAAACCGATTTTCAAAATATATAAATTACCATAACTTCCCTACGCTTTAATAAAATATATTAATATTATAGGTCAATCGATTCGTCTCGAAGCAAGGAATCCTTTATATTCTTGCATCAACTTTTAATTACATTGAAGAAAAAACTTTCACTATAAAAACCGTATTTTCAAATATTATGCATTAATATAGCTTCCTTAATCTTCAATAAAATGTATTAATATTGTAGGTCAATCGATTCGTCTCGATCCAAGGAATCTTTTATATTTCTGCCTCAACTTTGAATTATGTTAATGAAAAAAGTTTTACTATAAAAAACCGATTTTTAAAAGATATAAATTACCATAACTTCTCTACGCTTCAATAAAATATATTACTGGTATAGGTAAATCGATATGTCTAGAACCAAAAAAATCCTTTATATTCTTGCATCAACTTTGAATTATGTCAATAAAAAAAGTTTTATCATAAAAAACCGATTGTCAAAATATATAAATTACCATAACTTCCCTACGCTTTAATAAAATATATTAATATTGTAGGTCAATCGATTCGTCTCAAAGCAAGGAATCTTTTATATTCTTGCATCATCTTTCAATTATATTGAAGAAAAAAGTGTCACTATAAAAAACCGTATTTTCAAATATTATGCATTAATATAGCTTCCTTAATCTTCAATAAAATGTATTAATATTATCAGTAAATCGATTCGTCTCGATCCAAGGAATCTTTTATATTCTTGCATCAACTTTGAATTATGTCAATGAAAAAAGTTTTACTGTAAAAAACCGATTATTAAAATATATAAATTACCATAACTTCCGTACGCCTCAATCAAATATATTAATGGTATAGGTCAATCGATTCGTCTCGAACCAAGGAATCTTTTATATTGTTGCATCAACTTTGAATTATGTCAATGAAAAAAGTTTTACTTTAAAAAACCGATTTTTCAAATATTTTTAAGTGCTCAGAAAAAATGCAACGAATATTGTTAGAAATCCTTCGATCAGTTTCAAGATATTAGTCGGGAAAATAACTCCTCCAAATTTCATCAATTTATCTGCGACTGTTTTCAAGTTATCGTGTTCACAAAAAAGCGTGACATCCACACATCCACGCACACATCCACCCATCCACACACACGCACACATATCCGGACAATTGCTTAGAACATTTTATTAGACATTTTCAAATTGAGGAAGGTTCAATTAAATGAATTTAATATTTTTGGAAAATGTTACCATTACAAAGCTTCCTCTATGAGGAAGCAAAAACAAATTTTCGAATGCATTTTTAAACCACCCTAATGCCCCATTGATCAAAAAGCGTGACAAATTAAAACTTCTTAAAATTTTTTCTACTGCTCATCAATGTTGCAAGTAAGTTTTAGTTTGTTGAATAATTTTAATTTGTTTAAACAACATTTTTCTGAAGAACGGTCTAATAGTTGTATCACTTTTTGCTGCCGCATAGAGGAAGCTTTATAAAGGTAACATTTTCCAAAATTTTTAAATTAATTTAATTGAACCTTCCCCAATTTGAAAATGTCTAATACAATTTTCTAAGCAATTGTCCGGATGTGTGTGTGTGTGTGTGGATGTGTATATGTGTGGATGTGTAGATGTCACGTTGTTTTGTGAACACGCTAACTTAAAAACTAAAAATATTTGTTGCATTTTTTCTGAGCACTTAATAATATTTGAAAAATCGTTTTTTTATAGTAAAACTTTTTTCATTGACATAATTCAAAGTTGATGCAACAATATAAAAGATTCCTTGGATCGAGACGAATCGATTGACCTATAATATTAATACATTTTATTAAAGCCTAGGGAATTTATGGCAATTTATATATTTTGAAAATCGGTTTTTTATTCTCAAACTTTTTTCATTAACATGATTCAAAGTTGATGCAAGAACAGAAAACATGTGTTGATTCGAGGAGAATCGATTGACCTATAATATTAATACATTTTATTAAAGAGTAAGGAAGCTATGGTAATGCATAATATTTGGAAATACGGGTTTTCAAAGTAAAACTTTTTTCTTCAATATAATTCAAAGTTGATGCAAGAATATAAAATATTCCTTGGTTCGAGACGAATGGAATGACCTACAATATTAATAAATTTTATTAGAGAGCAGGGAGGTTATGGTAATTTATATATTTTTAAAATCGATCTTTATACTAAAAATGTTCTAATTCTCATAATTTAAAGTTGATGCGAGAGTAGAAAAGTTGTGTTGATTCAAGACGAGTCTATTGATCTATAGCATTGATACATTTCTTTGAAGAGTGAGGAAGCTTTGGTTATGCATAATATTTGAAAACACGTTTTTTTATAGTAAAACTTTTTTCACTAACATAATTTACAATTTATGCAAGAACGGAAAAGATTCCTTGATTCGAGGAAAATCGATTGATCTATAATATTAATACACTTTATTGAAAATTAAGGAAGCTATGCTCATTTATAATATATGAATCATCTGTTTCTAACAGAAAAACTTTTTTCATCGACATAATTCAAAGTTGACGACGCATGAATAGAAAAGATTTTTTGATCATAAATTTTCAAATCGAATAATTCTGATATTTTTTTTTTTAATCATGAAGCTGGCAAAGGGATAGGGTGCGACATAACTTTTCCCATCCCTTTTCCAGCTCGAAAAATTATCATTTCGGTTTCAAAATTTGATTTGTTTGATTTGTCTTTGTGTTTCAAAAATTGTTTGTATTATTTTGTAATTTTGTATTTTTTGTAAATTTCTATTTTTAAATTGATCAAAATGAAGAATTTGGTTTGTCTATTATTGACAAAAATAACTAATGCTTCCTCTATGAGGAAGCAAATACATTTGCTAACGGGAAGCAAAGTGCTCGTGAAATGAGCACCATATAATTATAAATACAAACAAAGTGGAAACACTCGAGATCGAATTCACAGCTAGTTTTTTTTTACTAAAGTATTATATATTTTTAAGTTTTCACAATAATATGGCTTATTTTGTGTCTTGTTTGCTATTTTAAATAAACAATTGTATTATTATTAATTAAACTTCCACAATAATACAATCTTGAGACATTTTTCTGATAAGAAGAGTCCGTAAATAATAATTTATCTCTCCACACTTGACTTTATATTTGACCCCACGTAGCTTATATTGTATCTCAATAATATCTAATCAATAGACATTGACACATTCCTAGTAAAGTATTAATTAAGATTTACGGATACTTTTTTCAGTGATAAGAATGGGAAAATTTGATTGAATTGACTTTTTAAATTTGGCTATTTCCAATCTGATAAAGCAATGCGTAATACAAAAATTTTAATAATAATTATAATATATAATAATAATAATACATAAAAATATTATATTGATAAAAATAATAATAATTAATTAATAAATAATAATTATTTTTAATAACCGAATGATTTGAAAGCGCCTTTATTAGATCTTTCTCAATTCAAACTTTTACAAGTTCCAAATTGTAACTACAATTTAATTCAAATTCGAAAATCTAGTCATAATCTACATTTTTCTGAAAATATTATCTGCCCTGATTTAAAAATGCATTAAAAATGACTTAAAATTTAATTCATAAATGACCTTTTGAGTACATTGCAGCAGACGAGATATCGATTCGATGACAGGTTTGATAAGAAAATTTATCACGTGTAAAGATAAGAAAATATATAAATACAAGGACGGGTCCCGGTCATTGTTCTGTAGTGAAAAAATGATCCGGTTCTTCTTTGCTGCTGCCCTTGTGGCATTTGTGTGTGCAAACAATGTGTACAAGCCTTCCCTAGAGGGGTGAGTTACATCAAAATTTTTTTTTATCAGATAAATTGCTTAATCAATCCATCAATATTTTTTTTTGCATAATTAATTTCGAAACAAAAGCTTCCAAAGTGTTCCAAAAATTATTTATTGATATATGATTTCGTGGCATATTGGGATACTAAAAAAATATAATTAATTTGAAATTGACAAATATGCAGCTTAGTTATCCGCACTTGATTTTTTTTTGATTTTCTGTGTGCAGAATTTTTAAATCTTCTAGAGTTTAATTTTTTTTAGATTCCTGGAGGTTAAAGAAGTCTTTCTAGTGTTTTCTGGATTTTAATCAATCAATTTATAGGAGATTATTTATATTTAATATACTTCTGTTTTTGGCAACAAAAAAAAATTCTTGAAGTCTATGTAAAGAAGAGAATTTTTTCGGTTACTTGAAAATTGTCAGCTGACCAAAATGCTTTAGGAGAGATATCATGGCCCAGGAATTAACATTCGAAATTCAGCTAATTAAATTTTTTTTTTTTTTTAATTTAATAGATTTTTTTGAGTATTTTTTTGCTAAAAAGCCCACACGTGCTCAGAAGAATTTTACATCGAAAGTTATAAATTGTCTTTTCGATTTTTTTTTTAGTGTATTAAAAACACAAGTTGTAAAAATAGTTTATTTATATAACAAAATTAGAATTGAAAAAATTAACTATATTTTCAAATTCAATTTCTAGTCCTAGAAAATTTGGATTCCTAGTGCATTTTTTCACTAAAAATTTTTAATCACCAAAAAAAAATTCTTTCCTATTTATACAGGTGTTGAGAAATTTTTCCTAAAACGGGGGTGAATTAAATTAGAATTATCTCTTATAAAATATTTGAGTAGAATCCGAAAAAAAAATTAGGAAGACATTTTTGTTCTCCAGAAATAACAGGAATATCCAGAAATTTCAATAACTAAAATATCGGTTGCTATCTTTGAGTTATCAAATGTTGATATAGAAAGCAGATTATGATAAGACTCATCTAACCTATGATGTATTTTGATAAAAATTGTAAAAGATAAAATTGGTAAGAATTGTAGAATTCAGAAATATTTTTTAAGATTTCAGATGAGTCGAAACAGAGACTACAACATTTTGAAGAAATATTTTTTATTTATCCAGATTTTACAAAATATTAAAAAAAAATTAATCAATTTAAAAGATATTTAGGACTTTCAGAAGTTTGGAAGAAATTTAAAATCATTTTGTAAATTTTCGGAAATGTTTTCAAGTTTCAAAATATTTTAATCTCTTTAAAACTTCTAGAATTGCTAACTATCTTTCAAACTGCCTCCATTTTCTTCAAGCTTTGAAAAAAATGTTTCAAAATTTAAAAAATATTGCCTTAAAATCTTCCAAAAATCTTTTTGAAATTTTCAGAAACCTTTTAAATGTTCTTTAGAAAATAATTTTTCCAAATCGAAAGTAAATGAAAATTTTCCCAGGAATCTTAGGAAAATTTGTTTATTCTCGCTAAAATTGTTCAAAATCTTAAAAAGTTTCTACATGTTTTTTCGTAATTTTAAAAAATCTACACTTTGTTTAAAATTTTTTTAAATCTTTTCAAAATCAAAATTATTTTTGAATCTTTCCAAAACTTCTGAACCTTCTTAATATTTTTTAAAATGATTCGAATTCTTTCCAACATTTTTTTTAAATTCAGCATAATTAAACAAATTTCTTTAATATCTTCCAGATTCTTTTTCTAACAATTTTGGAAATCGTTCAACATGCTTTAAAATCTTTTTAAATATTATCTTAAAATTATTTCAAAAAAAGGAAAACTTATTTTAAATTTTCTCAAAAATCTTGAGAAACATTTTTTTTGAAAATTTTTTTAATCTTTTAAAGTTGTAAATTAATTACAATTTTGTTGAAATCATCCAAATACCTCTTACATTTGCTCGATTTTTTTTTTAATTTGATAATCTTGCTAAATTTGAGAAATGTTGCTCTAAAATCTTCTAACCCTCTCTCGAAATTTTAGGAAATCATTTGAAATGTTCTTAATTTTTTTTCAATATTATCTGAAAATACATTTTTCAAATGAAAAATCATTTGAAAATTTCCCAGAAATCGTAAGATTTTTTCTTATATTCTCTTAAAACACTTCAAAAATTTTGAATTAAAAAGCTTCCTTTCTGTCGAAATATTTAAAAATCTACATTTTTTTCCTTTCTTGAAATTTTCTTGTGATTTAAATCATTGCCGAATCTTTTGAAAACTCTTAAATTTCTTTTGAAATAACTCACCTTTCCCTTTTAAAAAAATTCAAATTCTGGGAAAATAAAAAAGATTGTCTTAAAATCTTCCAGATTTTTTTTCGCATATTTTAAAGTCTCTAAAATTGCAAATTAATCTTTTGAAAAAGAAATTATTTTTATACAAAATAAAAATTTATTAAGTTTTTTTAAAGTTTCTTTATTGATTTGCTTCAAGGTTATATAAATATCATTTTCCTATATGTTTCTCCAGAAAATTAAAAAATATTTTTGAATATGTCAGATATATGTCAAAAAAGTATCTAGAAAATGTCTAAGAATTGTTTTTTTTACAGGATTTCACAAAATTTTAGGGAAAATTCAAGTATGTTTAAAATATATTTAAAACTTATTGACGCATGAAAAAAATTTAAAAATTCTCTGAACTGACACAAATTATTTTTAAAATGGTCCTAAAAGCATTCAAATTCATTCTTGATAATTTTGGGAATTTTTTGTAATTAATTAAAATATTTTTAAATATTTTATTGAAATTAATTTTTTCAAATAAAAAACCACTCAAAATATTCCCAGAAAACATAAGAATTTTTTTTATCTTGAAACCCTTCAACATTTTTAAAAAAACTTTCAAATTTCATTTCGAAATCTTCAAAAACCTACATTTTGTTGTACGTTCTTTGAAAACTTATGCAATTTTTAATTATTATTATATTATATTGATATTATTATTTCACAAAATTAAAAAAAAGAAATCTGCGAAATTTTAAAAATAGCCTTAAAATCTTTTGAATTCTGTTTCGAAATTTTTAGAAATCTTGAAACTTTGCAAAACTGCAAAATTTTGCACTGAATTTTCTACATTCTTTTCCAAAATTTTTAGGGATGATTCGGAATGTTTTAAAATCTTTCAAAATATTTTTCTAAAACTAATTTTTTAAAACAAAAATAAATTTGAATTTTTCCTGGAAATTTAAGAAAACAAAATTTAATATCTTAAAACCTTTCAAAATCCTTAATAAGCTTTAAAATTTTATTATAAAGCTTCAAAATCTACATTAAAAAAAAAAGTTGCAATATTTTCAAATTTAAAATTACCTTTAAATCTTTTCAAATCTTCTAAAACTTTGAAATATCTTTTGAATAATTCAAAGTTTTCTTAAATTTTTTTTAATCTAGAAAATTTTTTTTTAATGCATTAAAATCTTCCATATTCTTTTTCGACACATTATGTCAAAATAAAAACATTTGGTCAAAAATGCCAAGACTCAGAATTTTTGCCTTTTTTATTAAAGAATTATTCTAAATTTGAATTTTCTCTTTCCGAAATACATTTTTAGAATTGCAAATTTCTCATTTTTCCTTAATTTTACTGGATAGGATTAAGAAAAGGATAGGAATCAAGAGATATTTTATTTTTTTCTCTTCATAGTATTTTCTTATTATTTATTAAAAAAATTATTATTTTTATTTAATTATTATTTTAAAAAAAATTAATCAAATTAAGTTTTAATTTATATTTCCATCTAGTCTGAAAAGACGTTAAAAATGTATGTTATTCTCTGATGATAATAGAGATTCCTTGAAAAATTTGATATGTACCACCTTGAAAAATAATGCCTGTATTTTATGAAAAAAGTTTCTTCTCTCGATCTCTCTAGTAGCTTAATGGGAAAGCACCCGACCGGCAATCGGAAGGTCTGTGGTTCGATTCCCAGCGGAGCGAAAGGAGAAGATCTTTTTTCAGAAAATTTTTTTTGTATTTATATTAAATTATATTGAAACCATTTTATGCAGAATGCAAGGACTCTCAATTACATACGAAAATGAGGAACAACTAGCTTTTGTCCTGCAATATGAAGGAGTTTTGGGTTTCGATTTCATGAAAGTAACTCGTCTGGCTAATGACAATGTGCACGTTCTTGTCTCAGCCCTTCAAATGCCTTTTTTCAAACAAGCACTCGAAAACCAGGGCATCAAATACAACGTTTTTATCAACGATTTCGGAAAAATAGTTGAAGAAGAATCTATTTCACAAGAAATTGCACGAATGGCAGCTCGCAGCTCTAAATTTAAGAGAACCTATAACTTTTCTTACTTCCCACGTCATAAGGAGGTAAAGATTTTTTAGAAAAAAAGTTATTAGATTTTATATTTATTTATCAGATATTTTTTGAAAAAAAAACAGTTTTTTAGTGATCGAATCCATTTCAAATGAGGCATGTTCTTTACTGCAAGTAGGAGAATCTCTTATCGATAAAATATTATGCTCTTTTTTATAAATAATAAGACGAAAAGTATTTTTCCGATTTCGGAAAAAAAATCGAGAAGGTTACGAGTATTTTAATTTTCTTGTCTATTTTTCAAAAAAAAAAATTCTCTCTTTTGAATACTATAGTTTTTGATCTAATTCAGATGTCCCAATCTTTTTTGGATTCTGGTGGTTTTTACTATTCTCTTTCAAAATTCATGAGGAAATTAAAAAAAAGAATAGAATTAGCAAAGCCAGGACAATTTGTTTAAAAATATAAAAAGTTCATTTTTTACAGAAAAGACACTTTTATTTTTTGTCTGTTTTTTTCTGAGTTTGGTCTACCATATGAAATACATCCTGTGCGATTAATTTGGGCTAAACCGTTATTGCAGTCGGTGGAATCTTTTTTTTTTCACAAAATTTTGGATTTCAAAGTTTTTTTTTAAATTCTAAACTTAAATTATAAGATGAAATTTGTTGTAAAACTTTTTGACTTCATTTCTTTACTGACGAGAAGAGAATAATATGATTGAATAATTTTTAATAATCATAAACTGAAACTAATTCAACTCTAATTTTAAAGAATTTTCGAAAATTAGGAAATATTTTCTGAAATTTCAGGACTTTTAGATTTTAGTTCACTTCTCATTTTTTAATACAAATCAATTTTCTATGGAAAAAAATTGAAAATCACCAGTACTTCAATTTTCATTCAATTCTAAGCACAAGAATTGAAATTCTAAAATTAAATTGAAATTCCTTTACATTCAGAAATTATCCAATTGGTCAATTTTCTTTAAACACGATTTACCTCTGAATTATTTTTGAATTTCAAGAATTTCTAGATACTTTAAATTATTTAAAATAAATTAGCTGCCAAATTCAAAAAGCATATCTTGATTATCTTAAAATTGAAAATTGAAAGATTCCTTTTTTTTTCTTTCTAAAATTTTAAACTTGTTAAATTAGTTTCAAATGAGACAAGTGGATTGTTCAGATTTATTTAAACTTAAAATTTTCTTAACTTAAAAGTTTTTTTAGTTTACAATAATAGTAATTTTGAAGGTTCTCATTTTTGTAAATTGAACTTCAAATGCTTGCAAATTTGAAAAAAAAAAATCAATGTTTCCATTCCAATTTTTTAAATTTGAATTTCAATTAATTGGGAAGAATATATAATTTTGAGCTTTTAGAAAAGAAAACAATTTTCAATTCCATCATTTTTGTATTTTACATATATGTTTTATTTTGTAAAACTTAATTTAAAAAGTTTTTTCACTCTACAAAATACATAAATGTCTTTATTTAGAATTACTTATTCTTGAAACTGTTGACATTCAAATATTTTTTACAATTTGTTTGAAAATATATAATTGCAATTGCTACATTATAAATTGTTCCTGATGGAACTTATTTTTTTTCGAAATTTTTTTTAATCGATTATTTATATATATAAACAAATAAATATATATATATATATATAAATAGTCGATATATATATATATATATATATATATATATATATATTTAAACAAATCGTCGCCACATTGTTAATTTTGAACTTCCTTAAGTTTACCGATGCATTACGAAACAGGATTTCAATAGTCACCAGAATTAGTGAAAAAATTTGAAAATATAGGTCAAAAATTAAATTCTCGTAATTTCGCGTAAAAATTTTGTTTACTCATATCATGGAGTTTAGCGAAACGTATTTGAAATCGGCCAGTAGCTCAGGCAGTAGCGCATCGGCTGCATTGCGAAAAGGTTGCGTGTTCGCTTCTCGCTGCCTAAATTTTTTTCATTTATTAAAACGTTTAAAAATATAATTTCCTCAAGTGATCTTTCAAAATTATGATAATAATAATTTTTATAGTGTCTTTTAGCACGGAAAAATAGTATATTATGCACCTAGGGCGAGAAAAAGTGCCTCTCCCCCTTGGCGCGTACGATATTTTTTATAACAAATGGATGATTTTAGATATTTTTCGAAATACAGTCGTGATTTCAGTCCATATTAGATTTTGAATGAAGAAGCATGCATTTTTTGTTAACTTATACCAAATTATCAAAAATTCAATAAAAAAAATGTTAGATCCAATTTAAAAATGTCTATGAATTTGCGGAAATTTTTGGAAATTTTCGGTCATTCATGGTAATTTTACAGGTAAATATGGTAACTTACCATAAATTACGGAAAATTCATTTTTTTAAATTTCCATAAATTTATGAACATTTTTGGTCATTTATCGTTATTTTACCGGTAGTATACCATTAAGCCATTTCCCTTTCGGGGTAGGCGTGACACTACCCGATTCGGGTAGTGTTTCTAGGTTGATAACTTGTAGTAAATAACTACAAGTGTGGGCTCACCACACCCACGATGTGCCAACAGCACTCAGTTTTCTCGAATGGTCACCCATCCAAGTGCTAACCGCGCCCAACGCTGCTTAACTTCAGTGATCTGACGAGAACTGGTTTTTTCAGCGAGGTATGGCTGTTGGTAAATATGGTAATATGGTAAATTACCATAAATAACCCAACATTCATTTTTTTAAATATGTGGAAATTTTTGAAACTTTTTGGTAATTTCTATTAATTTTACAGGTAAATATGGTTACTTACCATAAATTACCCAAAATACATTTTTAACCATTTCCATAAATATCCAGAAATATCCAGAAATATCCAGAAATATCTAGAAATGTATGAATTTTTTTTTTGTAATTTATGGTAATTCTACCGGTAAATATGGTAATTTCATCGGTGAATATGGTAATTTTACCGGTAAATATGGTAACTTACCATGAATACCCAAAAATTCATTTTTAAACATTTTCATAAATATCCGGAAATTTATGAAATTTTTTGGTACTTTATGGTAATTTTACCGGTAAATATGGCAACTTACCATAAATAACCCAACATTCATTTTTGGAAATTTCCGTAAATTTTCGGAAATTTATTACATTTTTCGGTAATTCATGGTAATTTTACAGGTAAATATGGTAACTTACCATACATTACCGAAAATTCATTTTTTTAAATTTCCAGAAATTTATGAAAATTTTTGGTCATTTATGGTTATTTTGCCGAAAAATATAGTAAATTACCATAAATAACCCAACATTCATTTTTGAAAATTTCCGGAAATTTATGAAATTTTTCGGCAATTTATGGTAATTTGACCGGTAAATATAGTAACTTACCATAAATAACCCAACATTCATTTTTTTAAATTTCCGTAAATTTATTACATTTTTCAGTAATTCATGATAATTTCACCGGTAAATATGGTAACTTACCATAAATTACTTAAATTAATTTTTAACAATTTCCATAAATTTCCGGAAATTTGTGAAATTTTTTGGTAATTAATGGTAATTTGACCGGTAAATATGGTAACTTGTTATAAATTACCCAATATTCATTCTCTAAATTTCCATTAATTTCCGGAAATTTATGAAAATTTTTGGTCATTTATGGTAATTTTACAGGTAAATGTAGTAACTTACAATAAATTGCTCAAAATTAATTTTTGAAAATTTCCATAAATTTATGAAAATCTTCGGTAATTTACGGTAATTTGATCAGTTATTTATGGTAACTTTCAATAAAGAACCGCAAAATTCTATTATCTGCAAGCAAAATTTCCTCACAGTTATACGGTGAATTGGCTGTTAATCATAAAATACGAGCTCATAAATGTATAATTTTCATTATTCACCTCTGACGTCACTTTTCAGGCCCTAGGGAGTAAAAAGTACTTTTTACTCCCCAGGGAGTGAAAAGTAGAGCTTTAGCCCCGCTTCATAGGCATCGAAAAGAGCAAACGTATTTTATCAGATAAACGATTAGTTTTTACAAGAACAAGATATTTTTAAAGCTCCTATTGGGAAAAATATCTGATTTTTTTGCATCAAAGAAATTTTCGCTTCAAAAGGTACGAAATATGAATAACGTCTTAATCTGGATGATAGTTTTTTGTTTTTGAATTAATATTCTTTGGTTTAAAAAAACTTTATCATACTTCTAATTTTAAATGTAATTGGTAAACATGATGAAAAGAACGTTTACAAAAAATAAATTTTTTCAGTTTTTCCGTTAAAAAAAGCATTTAAAAAATTATTATTTGCATAGATTTGGTAGATTAATGAAGGAAATTAAATTTATGAACATTTTTATAATGAAAAAAGTGCCGACCGCGGGAATCGAACACGCAACCTTTCGGTTATGACCCCCGGCGCTACAGCCTGCGCAACCACCCAATTTTCATTGTGTTTCGCTAAACTCTATATGACTTTTCGAATTGTAGAACCTACCTGATATGAAATGGATTCGATCTAGTATTACTTATTATTTTCATATTATTTATAATCCAATTTTTCAGATAAACAATTATTTAGTAGAGCTTTCTAAAACGAACCAAGATGTTACCGTCTTCAGTATTGGAAAATCTTATGAGGGTCGTGAAACGTTGGGTGTAAAAATTTCAAGTGGTGGAAGAAACGATAAGCCCGCTCTGCTTATCGATGCTGGAATTCATGCCCGTGAATGGATTGCTCCTACCACAGCACTTTATGCGATTTCTAAACTTGTAAATGAAAAAAGTCTTTATGAAAAAATTGACTGGTACATTCTTCCACAAATTAATCCTGATGGTTATGAATATTCGCATACCGAAGTGAGTATATTAAATAAATAAATCAATGAATGAATGAATGAGTGAATGAATGAATGAATGCATGAATGAATGAATGAATGCATGAATGAATGAATGATGAAATGAATGAATGAATGGCTGAATGAATGAATGAATGAATGAGTGAATGAATGGATAAATAAATAAATGAATGAATGAATAAATACATAAATTAATTAATTCATTCATTAATTAACGAACGAATGAATGAATAAATAAAGTCCTAGTATCAATTCATCTGCGATTATTTATAAACTTTGTTTTTAAATAAATTATTTTGGATTGAAGTATCGTCTCTGGAGAAAAACGAGATCCCCTACCGGATCATCTTATTGTCAAGGAGTCGATGCCAACAGAAACTTTGGATTCAAATGGATGGGTGAGCATATATTTAATTGAATAATTTTATAAATAATTCATTAGGCTCAAAATTTTACTTTTTTTTACTTTTATTATTTGTAGAAGTGGGAGCTTCGGACTATCCCTGCGATGAAATTTATGCTGGAAGTAAGGCATTTTCAGAAGTAGAAACACAAAACGTGCGCGATTTTGTTCTTTCCAAAAATGGTACCATCAAGACTTATTTGACTTTCCATTCCTATGGACAGGTAATATTTATATTAAATAATAAAAATTTGTAGAAGAAAGCAAAATTATGATTTTCTGTATTATTTAAATTTTTATTTTAGTACTTGTTGCATCCGTGGGGATACACTTCTGATTTGCCAAAGAACGAGCCTGTTCTTGTAAGTATTCTTTTCTTGGTTTTATGAATGTTTATGTTTAGCATCTAGTTTTTTAATCAAAAAAAAAAAAAATACATAAGAAAAAATAAGCTAAAATAATAATATAATAATAGTATTATATATAATAATAAATAATATATTTAAACTTAGTAAGAGCATCAGACCGGCAATCTGAAAGACCTGGGTTCGGATCCCAGTGGAGCTAGAGAGTCATTTTTCAGAACTTAGAAATAAAAAGCAATATTAAAAAATATTGATTTCGAACCAGTAGACAAAAAAAATTAACATAAAATCATTTAATAACTTAGTAAGTTTAAAAATCACTTTCATATTTCTGATTTCACACTCTTTACCCTATTCCCCTCTTTTTCTCTTTTTTTCAAGAATTTTTCTTTTTCCGGCTTTTTTCAAGAAACTTCCTCTTTTTTCTCTTTTTTTCGCTTGCATGCGAACTTAATTAATGGAACGCAATAAGAAAATTCTAATATTTTTAATTGAAGAGTCTACTATTATATTTTTTCTTTTTTTATTGAAAAGTCTACTATTTGGATGAAAATGTAATTATTTTGTTGAAAATGCAACTATTTTGTTAAAAAGTCACAGCTTTTGGTAAAAAATTGAATAATTGTTGAAAATCGAACTTCTTTTTTAAAAATGAATTTTTTGGGTTGAAGATTCATCTCTTCGGTAGAAAATTTAACTATTCCATTTTTTGAAAATTAATCTTCTTGGTTAAAAAATCATATTTTGGGTAGAATGTTATATTTTTTTTCGAAAATTCATTTTTCTGTAGTCATAATTTAAGTTGAAAATTGAACTCTTTGGTTGAAAATTAAATGGTTTGACTGAAAATTCCACTATTATATTCTACTATTAAAATTTATTTTTCTTAACATTGATTCCTTTAGATGAAAAATCATCTCTTTGGTTAAAAATGTAACTATTTTAATAAATACTATTTTTTGTGTGTGTTAAGAATTCATTTTTTCAACTAAAAATGTAACAATTCTTTTTTTAATTAAAAAATTATGTTCTAAATTTAAAATTAATCTTCGATATATAAAAATTTAATTATTTTTCTGAAAATTCTACTATTATATTTTTTGCTTCAGAATTCATCTTGTTTGATTGAAAATTCTATTATTTGGTTGAAAATGTAATCATTTTGTTGAAAATGCAACTATTTTGTTAAAAAGTCACATCTTATGGTAAAAAATTAAATATTGGTTGAAAGTCGAAATTCTTTTTTAAAAATTAATCTTTTTGGTTGAAGATTCATCTCTTCGGTAGAAAATTTAACTATTCCATTTTTAGAAAATTAATCTTCTTGGTTAAAAAATCATATTTTGGGTAGAATGTTAAACTTTTTTTCGAAAATGCATTTTTTTGTAGTGATAATTTAAGTTGAAAATTGATCTCTTTGGTTAAAAATTAAATGGTTTGACTGAAAATTCCACTATTATATTCTACTATTAAAATTTATTTTTCTTAAGATTAATTTCTTTATATGAAAAATCATCTCTTTGCTTAAAAATTCAACTATTTTGTTAAATACTGTTTTTTTTTGTGTTAAGAATTTATGTTTTCAACTGAAAATGTAACTTTTTTTTAAATAATGTTCTAAATTGAAAATTAATCTTCGATATATAAAAATTTAATTATTTATCTGAAAATTCTACTATTATATTTTTTGCTTCAGAATTCATCTTTTTGGATTAGAAATTCTATTATTTGTTAAAAAATTTAATTATTTTGTTGAAATTGCAACTATTTTGTGAAAAAGTCCTATGTTTGGTGAAAAAATTCAATATTGGTTAAAACTTAAATTTCTTTATTAAAAATTAATTTTCTTGGTACAAGATTCATCTCTTTGGTTGAAAATTTAAATATTCCATTTTTCGAAAGTTAATTTTAATGATTGAAAAATTATATTTTGAATGTTGAACTCTTTTGTTATTAAATTTATTGTTTTCTAAGGTTTATCATTCTAGTTGAAATTTCACCTTTTCGATTAAAAATATTATATAATAATATTGAAATTTGAGTGTTGTTAAAAACACGTGTTTTGGTTGGGAAATAATTTTTCTTCTACTGAAAATGTAAATATTATATTTTTGGTTGAAAAATGATATTTTTAATTGAGAATTGATCTTTTATAGTTAAAAATTGAATTATTTGGCTGGAAATTAATGTATTTTGTTAATTATTCGTTTTTTTAGTATAAAAATAATCACTTTTTTAAACGCAACTGTATGGTTGACAATTAATCTGCTTTCGTTGCAGGTTCAACTATTTTGTTGAAAATTAATATTTTTGATTGATAATTCAACTAATTGGTAAAAAATTTAACTAAATTTTTTTGCAAGTTTGAACTATTTCGTAGAAAATTAATATTTTTGTTGAAAACCCATATTTTCGGGTTGAAAATTCAACTATATTGTAGATAATTCATCTTTTTGGCTTCAAAATTAACATTTTTTTCTCAAATTTGTCTTTTTTGGAAAGTTTATATACTTTGTTAAAAATTAATTTTTAAAAAGATTTACTTCTTTCGTTAAAAATTTAACTTTTTGCTGAATTTTTTTGTTTGTTAAAAATTAATTTTTTGATCTGAAGATTCAATTATTCTATTCTTGGTTGAAAATTGATCCTTTATAAGTTCAAAAAAGAAATCAACTATTTGGTAGAAAATTAGTCTTTTTGGTTAGAAAATTAATCTTGTTTGTTGAAAATTCACCTCTTTAATTTCAAATTTAACTTTTTCGTTGAAAACTCGTATTTTTTTTTTTTGTTTAATTAAACTGGTTAAAAATTCGTCTTTCAATAGAAAATGAATCTTTTGTTGTAAAAATGTCATCTTTCTTGGATGAAAATGAACTTCTTTGTTGAAAATTCAACTTTCTTTTAAAAAATTAGTCTTTTTGGCTTCAAAATTAACATTTTTTTTCAAATTTGTCTTTTTTCGAAAGTTTAAATACTTTGTTAGAAATTAATTTTTAAAAAGATTTTCCTCTTTAAAAATTTAACTTTTTGCTAAATTTTTTTGTTTGCTTGTTGAAAATTAATTTTTCGATCGGAAGATTCAACTATTCTATTTTTGGTTGAAAATTTAACTTTTTGCTGAATTTTTCTGTTTGTTTGTTAAAAATTAATTTTTTGATCTGAAGATTCAACTATTCTATTCTTGGTTGAAAATTTATCCTATATAAGTTGAAAATCAACTATTTGGTAGAAAATTAGTCTTTTTGGTTAGAAAATTAATCTTGTTTTTTGAAAATTCACCTCTTTGCTTAAAAATTTAACTTTTTTGTGGAAAACTCGTGTTTTCTTGTTGTCAAAATTAATTTTTTAATCTAGAAATTCAACTATTTCATTTTGGGTTGGAAATTTATCCTTTATAATTTGGTTGAGGATCTAACTATTCTGTTGAAAATGATTTTTTTTTTCGTTTAATTCAACTGGTTAAAAATTCGTTTTTTAATAGAAGATTATTCTTTTATTGTAAAAATGTCATCTCTCTTGGTTGAAAATGAACTTCTTTTTTGAAAATTCAACTTTCTTCTTGAAAATTCGTCTTTTTGGCTTCAAAATTAATTTTTTTTTCAAATTTGTCTTTTTTGGAAAGTTTGAATACTTTTTTAAAATTTAACTCTTTGCTGAATTTTTTTGTTTGTTTGTTAAAAGTTAATTTTTTTATCTGAACATTCAACTATTCTATTCTTGGTTGAAGATTTATCCTTTATGAGTTCAAAAAAAAATCAACTATTTTGTAGAAAATTAGTCTTTTTGGTTAAAAAATTAATATTGTTTGTTGAAAATTCACCTCTTTAATTGCAAATTCAACTTTTTTGTTGAAAACTCGTGTTTAAGTTGTTCTGAAAATAAATTTTTTTATCTAGAAATTCAACTATTTCATTTTGGGTTGGAAATTTATTCTTTATAATTTGGTTCAGGATCTAACTATTCTGTTGAAAACTTTTTTTTCGTTTAATTCAACTGGTTAAAAATTCGATTTTTAATAAAAAATAAATCTTTTGTTGTAAAAATGTCATCTTTCTTGGTTGAAAATGAACTTCTTTGTTAAAAATTCAACTTTCTTCTTGAAAATTCGTCTTTTTGGCTTCAAAATTAATATTTTTGTTCAAATTTGTCTTTTTTGGAAAGTTTAAATACTTTGTTAGAAATTAATTTTTTTTTAAATTTACCTCTTTGGTTGAAAATTTTACTTTTTGCTGAATTTTTTTTATTGTTTGTTAAAAATTAATTTTTCGATTCGAAGATTTAACTATTCTATTATTAGTTGAAAATTTCTCCTTTATAATTTGAAAAATCAACTATTTGGTAGAAAATTACTCCTTTTGGTTAAAATTAATCTTGTTTGTTGAAAATTCACCTCTTTGAGTAAAAATTTAACTTTTTTGTTGAAAACTCGTGTTTTGGCTTCAAAATTAATATTTTTGTTCAAATTTGTCTTTTTTGGAAAGGTTAAATACTTCGTTAAAAATTAATTTTTAAAATGATTTACCTCTTTGGTAAAAAATTTAACTTTTAGCTGAATTTTTTTGTTTGTTAAAAATTAATTTTTCGATCTGAAAATTCAACTATTCTATTCTGGATCGAAAATTTATCCTTTATAAGTGTAAAAAAAATCAACTATTTGGTAAAAAATTAGTCTTTTTGGTTAGAAAATTAATCTTGTTTGTTGAAAATTCACCTCTTTCAGTGAAAATTTAACTTTTTTGTTGAAAACTCGTGTTTTTGTTGTTGTCAAAATTAATTTTTTAATCTAGAAATTCAACTATTCCATTTTAGGTTGGAAATTTATTCTTCATATTTGGTTGAGGATCTAACTATTCTGTTGAATTTTTTTTTTTCGTGGAATTCAACTGGTTAAAAATTCGTCTTTTAATAGAAAATTAATCTTTTGTTGTAAAAATTTCATCTTTCTGGGATGAAAATTAACTTCTTTGTTGAAAATTCAACTTTCTTCTTGAAAATTCGTCTTTTTGGCTTCAAAATTAATTTTGTTTTTTTTCAAATTTGTCTTTTTTGGAAAGTTGAAATACTTTGTTAGGAATTAATTTTCAAAAAGATTTACCTCTTTAAAAATTTAACTTTGTGCTGAATTTCTTTGTTTGTTAGTTAAAAATTAATTTTTCGATCTGAAGATTCAATTATTTTATTCTTGATTGAAGATTTATCCTTTATAGATTCAAAAAAATCAACTATTTGGTAGAAAATTAGTCTTTTTGGTTAGAAAATTAATCTTTTTTGTAGAAAATTCACCTCTTTGAGTGAAAATTTAACTTTTTGGTTGAAAACTCGTGTTTTTGTTGTTGTCAAAATTATTATTATTTTTTTTAATTCAACTATTTCATTTTGGGTTAGAAATTCATTCTTTATAATTTGGTTGAGGATCTAACTATTCTGTTGAATTTTTTGTTTAATTCAACTGGTTAAAAATTTGGCTTTTAATAGAAAATTAATCTTTTGTTGTAAAAATGTCATCTTTTTTGTTTGAAAATTCGGCCTGTTGAATGAAAATTCATCGTTGTGAGTTTAAAATTCAACTAATTTGATAAAGTCATATTTTTGGTCGTAAATTCAACGGTTTTATCCAAAATTCGTCCTTTTTGACTAAAAATTCATCTTTTATAGTAGAAAAGTCATTCTTTATAGTAGAAAAGTCATTTTTCTTGATAGAAAATTTTTTTTCTCCTCATTGAAAATGAACTTCTTTGTTAAAAATTCAACTGTCTTCGAAAAAATTCGTATTTCTTACTGGAAAATTTAACAATTTAGTTAAAATTTCATCTATTCGGTTCAAAATTCATTTTTTTTAAGTTTAACTACTTGATTGATAATGCAACGGTTTGGTTAGAAATTAATTTTGTTGTTCAAAATTCGTATTTTTTAATTAAAAATTCATCTCTTTTGGCAAAAAATCTTTTTGGTTGGAAAATATGACTCGAAACCTTAAGAATTTAAAGTGCTTCGCATTGAATTTAATATGGTATTAACATTAATTTTATTTGAAAGAATTTATTTTTCTATTATTCCCCTATTTTCGTAAAAAAATCACCCCGTTTCTCCTGTTTTGAGATAATTTTAGGCTACGATACTTTTCTTTTTTGTAAATCCAAAATAAAAATCAAAAATAAATCCAAAAAGAATTTCAGAATTCAATTTTTTTTTATTTTACAGAGAACAGTGGCAGAAAAGGCAGAGAAGGCCCTTGCAGCCGTCCAAGGAACCCGTTATACTATTGGAAGTTCCACTAATGTGTTGTGTAAGTTACATTTAAAAATTTACCCAATTTATATCGATTGCTGAAGAAAATTTACAAAAAAAAATTTTCTGATTCCTAATAAATTTTTTTTCGAAGATGTACAGTCTATCATTTTTTAAATATTATTTTACAGATGCAGCAGCTGGAGGAAGTGATGATTGGGTAATGGCTGTCGGAGGTGCAGATTTATCTTACACCGTCGAATTGCCAGGAAACTCTTTTGTTATTTCAGCAAAACGAATTAAATCCGTAGGAGAAGAGACTTTTGAAGCAATTAAAGTATTCGGTGAATACACTTCAGAGAATTACTCTTAATTAGATAAATTAAAATATACATGATTTAAAAATTAATTTGTAAATAGAATAAAATAAATATTTTTCTAATTTGTTCTTTTTTATTTTCTAGAAAAACCTTCATAAAAATAAAATTCTCGAAAAATGTTCAGTCGGTTTAAATTATTTTTGAAAATAGAACGGGTGTTATTCTTTTTGGTTGAAAAATCAACTATCCTATCTTTGAAAGTTGGTATTCGTCGTTTAGTTACCGTTACCGTTACTTAGTTAACCATAAGGCGATCTCATCGACGACGGGCGTTCTGTGTTTATTTGAACTCGAGATGTTTGTTTTCATAAGAAGCTTAGTGGAAGTATATGCATTTATACTTCGGCATATATACGATTCCTTTCACGCATTTTTTAAAAATAAGGCTTTTAATTAACATTTTAAATATTTCATTCGTATTTTGAAAGATTCATTTTCGATTTAACGTTTTAGTCATAGTTAATTTATATTTCAAAATGTTTGAAACTTTCGAAATTTTGAATACCATTTATTTTTTAACTGTGTTTGGATTTTTTATAATAAATTTTGTTAATTTTTTTATTTAAAAACCAACTTTACATTTTTGTTTAACTTTTCAGAAGGACTTTGGCCTTTTTTTCAATGAATAGGGTAAATTAGTTGAGGGTATCAAGAAAGAATGTATTTCCAATAATTCGTTTCTACGATAGCTTGCAAATATATAATAATTATTAATTATTTTAACAATTTTCATAAGCATATTTGGAGTTTGGCTATTTTTCAAGGAATATGGTACAGTATGTTTACAAAGTCAACTACGAATGTCTTTCTGATGAAACTTTTCTATGTTGCTTCGTAAATTTACAATAATTATTAATAATTGAAACAATTTGCATAAACAAAGAGTTTGGCTATTTTTCAACGAATAGGCTAAATTTCTTTTACAGAATTCACTAAGAATATCCTTCCGATGACTCTTTTCTATGAAGCTTTGGAAATCCATCGAATAAGCCCAATTTGTTTACGGAATCACCAATAATGTATTGCCAATAACTCTTTTCTACGATACTTTGCACAGTTACAATAATCATTAATTATTTAAACAGTCTTCATAAACATATTCAGAGCTTGGGTATTTTTCAAGGAATAGGCACAGTTTGTTTACGGAGTCAACTAAGAATATCTTTCCGATAACTCTTTTCTATGTTGCTTTATAAATTTACAAGAATGATTAATTATTTAAACAATTTTGATCAAAAAATTAAGAGTTTGTCTATTTCTCAACGATTAGGCTCAATTTTTTACAGAATTAAGTAAGAATATCTTTCAGATTACTTTTTTCTATAATGATTTGCAAATTTTCAAGAATTATTAATTATTTAAAGAATTTTCATAAACAAATTAAGCGCCCGGTCATTTTTCAACGAATAGGAACAATTAGTTTAGGGAATCAAGAAAGAATGTATTCCCAATAAATATTTTCTACGATACTTTGCAAGTATAAAATAATTATTAATTATTTTAACAATTTTTCTAAAAATATTCAGAGTTTGTCTATTTTTGAAGGAATAGGCAGAATTTGTTTACGGAGTCAACTAGGAATGCCTTTTCGATGACTATTTTATATGCTTCTTTGTAAATTTACAAGAATTATTATTTGTAATATCATTATTTTTAACGAATTGGCTCAATTGGTTTACAGACACAAAAAGAATGTATTAAAAATAAGTCTTTCCTATGTTACTTTGCAAATTTACAATAATTGTTAATTATTTTAACAATTTTCATACACATATTCAGAGTTTGGCTGTTTTGCAACAAATAGGCTGACTTTGTTTACGAATTGAACTGAGAATATCTTTTCGGTGACTGTTATCTATGTTGCTTTCTAAACTTACAATAATTTTCAATTATTTAAACAATTTTAATTTAAAAACTGAGAGTTTGGTTATTTTTTAACGAATAGGCTCGATTTTTTATAGAATTAAGTAAGAATATCTTTGCAGTGACTTTTTGCTATAATGCTCTGCAAATTTCAAAGAATGAATAATTATTTAAACAATTTTTTTTTTCAAATACCTCTTTCCTATGATACTTTGAAAATTTACAATAATTATTAATTATTTAAACAATTTTTATGAACACATTCAGAACAATTTGTTTGCGGAGTCAACTAAGATTATCTTTCCGGTGACTCCTTACTATGTTTAGTAGATTTACAAGAATTATTAATTATTTAAACAATTTGGATTACAAAATTTAGAGTCTGGCTATTTTTCAACGAATAGGCTCACTTTTTTACAGAATTATTTATTCTGCATCGTGAGATGGTATCCATGCGAAGCCGTGTAAAAATCAAAATTATTGAAGTAAAAATTAATTTCATGGTATTTTATTGAAATTCATTTCCAAATAAAATAAATACATGTAAATGAATTGGTCGCGCGCGGAGCGCGCGTATGAGGCTCTAGTTTTGTTGAAAATTCATCTTTTCGGTTGTAAATTCATCTATCTTCAGAGAATTTCCATCTTTTTTATTTAAAAATTACAATTGTTTGAATAAAAATCAATCTGCTTTTGGTTGAAGATTAAACTGTTTTGTTGAAAATTCGATTTTTTTGTTGAATTAAACTGTTTTTGGTTAAAAATCAAAATATTTTTTAATTGAAATATCAACTATTCCATTTTTCGTTGAGAATTGATCTTTTTTAGTTGAAAATGCAACTGCTTGGTTAAAAGTGGAACTATTTTTTTTTGTTACAAATTTTACAATTTTGTTTAATATTATTATTTTTTAATTAATTTATTTGACAGAAAATTTAACTATGACAGTGGACATTCATTCTATTTTGTTAAAAATTTACTGTTTCGCAGAAACTTAAACTATTTTGTAGAAAATTCATCTTTTTCGGTTGTAAATTCATCTATTTTGAGAGAATTTCCATCTTTTTTATTTAAAAATTACAATTTTTTGGATGAAAATTAATTTGCTCTTGGTTGCAGACTAAACTACTTTGTTGGAAATTCGATTTTTTTGTTGAATTAAACTGTTTTTGGTTATAAATCAAAATATTTTTTAGTATATATATATCAACTATTCCACTGTTCGTGGAGAATTGAACTTTTTTAGTTAAAAATCCAGCTGCTTAGTTGAAAGTGGAACTATTTTTTGTTTATACTCTTTATTTTGTTAAAAATTAACTGTTTTACATATTCATTTGTTTCCTTTTATTGAAAATGTATTATTTCAACTGAAAATTGAACTATTCTATTTCTGTTAGAAAATTCATTTATTTTGTTGAAAATTCATCTTTTTCGTTGAAAATTCAACTATTTACTTGAAAATGTAACGATTTGGTTAAAAACCCTTTTTTTAGGATATTCATTATTTTAGTTGAAAACTCTTTTTTCTTCCGTGAAATTTAGCAATTTTGTTCGAAAATATTTTTGTTCTGGTTAATAATGAATACATTTAACCACTAAATTTAACTATTTTTTTTTTAAATTTATTTTTTTTATAGTAATTTAATCATCTTCGTTAAAAATTGATTTTTTTAATTGAAAATTTAAGTATTTCGTTGAATAATCATTTTATTTGGTTGAAAATTCATTTTTTTACTAAAAAATTAACTGTTCTATTTTTTGTAAAAATTAATTTCTTTGGTTAAATATTCATTTTCTTATTGAAAATTTATGTAGAAAATTCATCTTTTAGATTGAAAATTCAACGATTTGGTTAAAAACTCTTTTTTTATCATGATTCATTATTGTAGTTGCAAACTATTTTTTCTTCTGTGAAATTTAACGATTTTGTTAAGAAATATTTTTTTTTTGTTAAAAATAAATTTATTTAACCACTAAATTTAACTATTTTTTTTAAATTTATCTTTTTTGGTAGTAATTTAATCTTCTTGTTTAAAAATTCATTTTTTTTAATCGAAAATTTAACTATTTCGTTTGAAAAATTATTTTATTTGGTTGAAAATTCATTTTTTTACTAAAAAATGCACTGTTCTATTTTCTGTAAAAATTAATTTCTTTGGTTAAATATTCATTTTCTTATTGAAAATTTATGTAGAAAATTCATCTTTCAGGTTGAAAATTCAACTATTTGGTTAAAAGCTCATTTTTTAAGTGAGTATTCACTATTGTAGTTAAAATTAATTTTTTTGGTCGAAAATTTAATTATTTTCTTAAAACCTTTTTTTTCAAAATTTAACAATTTTGCTGAATATTATTTTTGTTTTGATTAATTTATTTGACAGAAAATTTAACTATTCAATTTTTTTGGAACATTTATCTATTTTCAAGAAATTTAACCTTCTTGGTTAAGAATTTATCTGTTTAGTTGAAAATTTAACTATGTCATGGAAAATTAATTTTATTTTCTTAAAAATTCACTGTCTTACAGAAAATTCAACTGTTATATGTTTGGTTGAAAATTCATTTCCTTGCTCAGATATTCATTTTTTTCCTTTTGTTGAAAATGTATTATTTTAACTGAAAATTAAACTATTCTATTTCTGTTAGAAAATTCATCTTTTTTAGTTGAAAATTCATTTATTTGGTTGAAAATTGGTCTTTCTTGGGTTGAAAATTCGACTATTTATTTGAAATTTTTTTCTTTTTTTAATGAATACAATTGTTTTTGGTTCAAAATCAAAATATTTTTTAGTAGAAATATCAACTTTCACATTTTTCGCTACGAATTCATCTTTTTTCGTTGAAAATTCAACTATTTAGTTGAAAATGTAACGATTTGGCCAAAGAATCTTTTTTTATGATGATCCATTATTGTATTTAAAAACTCTTTTTTCTCCTGTGAAATTGAAAAATGTTGTTGAAAAAAATATTTTTTTTTTTGTTAGAAGTGAATTTATTTAACCTCTAAATTTAACTATTTTTTTTTAAAACTGATCTTTTTTGATAGTAATTTAATCTTCTCGGTCAAAAACTTATTTGTTTAATTGAAAATTTAACTGTTTCGTTGCAAAATTATTTTATTTGGTTGAAAATTCATTTTTTTACTAAAAATTTAAATGTTCTATTTTTTGTACAAATTCATTTCTTTGGTTAAATATTCATTTTCTTATTGAAAATTTATGTAGAAAATTCCTCTTTTAGGTTGAAAATTCAAGCATTTCGTTAAAAACTAATTTTTTAAGTGAGTATTCATGATTGTAGTTAAAATTAATTTTTGTTGTTGAAAATTTCATTATTTTATTGAAAACTCGTTTTTTCAGTTGAAAATTAATGTTTATAAAGTAAAAACGTAACTCTTATATTTTTACTTGGAAATTTATCATTTTTAGATAATAATTCATTGAGTTTGTGGAAAATTCGTATATTTAGTTTAATTTAACTGTGATTGATTGAAAATTTAAAAATTTTTTGGCGAAAATATCAATTATAACACTATTGGTTGAAAATTCTTTTTTTTTTGTATTGAAGATTTATCACTTTGGTTAAAAATTGAAGTATTCTGTTGAAAATTTATTTTATTTGGTTGAAAATTCATTTATTTTTACTAAAAATGTAACTGTTCTATTTTTGGTAACAATTAATTTCTTTGGTTAAATATTAATTTTCTTATTAAAAATTGATGTAGAAAATGTAACTATTTGGATAAAAGCTAATTTTTTAAGTGAATATTCATCATTGTAGTTAAAATAAATGTTTTTGGTTGAAAATTTAATCATTTTATTGAAAACTCGTTTCTGTAGTTGAAAATTAATGTTTTTAAAGTAAAAACGTAACTATTCCATTTTTACTTGGAAATTTATCCTTTTTAAATAATTGACTTTGTTGAAAATTCGTATATTTAGTTTAATTTAACTGTGATGGATTGAAAATTTAAATATTTTTGGTGAAAATATTAATTATTACACTTTTCGTTGAAAATTCCTTTTTTTTGTATTGAAGATTCATCACTTTGGTTGAAAATTGAACTATTTCTTTGAAAATTTATTTAACTGAAAATTTAATTCTTTTATTTTTTATTCAAAATTTACTTTTTTGAGGTAAAAACTCAACTAGTTGAAAAATAATGTATTTGATGTATGTCTTACGTAATGTGTGAATGATCCCTCATGAAATTTTAAATGAATTTTTTCTCTAAAAGCGTTTGAACTAAATTAAAAAACAACACTTTTTTGCATTATAATTATTAATCTCTTAGATTTAAGGTCGTTTCTATACCTAAAAGAAAAATTTAGAACTTTCAGGAAAAATGAAAAATTGGTCTGGAAAAAGTCCGGGAATCTAAATATTATTTAAAAAATAATTCTTAAATTTAGCGTTTGAATATCTGAAAGATATATCTGTAATTTTTTGATTGAAAGGAATAATTTCGACAGAAAAAATACAGATTCGAAGATGTGATATTATATGTGATAATCGTCTAAAAATGTGATCTATCACCTTGACACTCAAAGATATGATACAAGGTAAGCAGATAAATTCAGAACAAATTTTGATCCCATCTATTTCACACAGAGAAAATTTGATGAAAAGGAAATTTCATCAAATACTTTTTTTATCATTGGGCTGCAAAAAATGTTTTTAAAACAATCCAATCTTTCGGAATTTGTTTACATAATATTAATTTCATAGATAAAAGATTCATATTAGGTTTTGAATTTAGCATACATCTTTGCGAATAAGAAAATGAGTACTCAGTATAATTTTATTCATAAAGATAATTTATGAAAAATACGCGCATTTGATTTCTTAGATAAGTATGACTAATTTGATGGTTATAAATAGTATCGGATATCTGATTACTTTCGTTTTGATGAATTGATTCATTCATCATTCATGTGGCAGTGCCTAATAAAGATTTTTATTAATGGAAAAGCTCTCAAAATGAATAATAGATTCTATATTTCAGAACTTCCCTCATTCATAAATAATTCATAATTATAAAATTATACAAGAAACAAGAAATAAAAACAATATAAACATTCGAGGAACAACTAAAATCCTTCTCTAAAAATTGCATGGCCCAAAATACTCGATTTCGATAAGAAAATAAATTTTTATTTGAAAACCTCACGGTATTCGTGTTCTTCGCAATAATATAATTGAAAAATGATTTTTTTCAAAGTATCTTAATTGAAAAAGTAAATAAATAATAAAACAATTTATTAAAAATTAAAAATCTTTGTAAATAATAAAGCTAGAAACTCACAAATGTTGATAATATAATTAAAGAACAATATTTATTACAAATAAAAAGATTGATGATAATTAACTTAAAATATAAATAAACACATTACTAAGAAAAATATTTCGAAATAAAAAAATGTAACCACACTGGGAAATTTTTCGAAAAATTAATGAAAAGGTTTGAAGAAGAAAACGCCCGCAGTGTAGTTAACCTTTTTTTTATTCGGAAAATTTTTGCCTGGTGAGGTATTTATTTATTTTTCCAAAGTTCATTATTTTTTATGTTTTTTTCCATTAAATTTGCTTCTGTAATAGTATCTTAAAAATTTAGGAGTTTTCATCTTCATCATTTACCAAGGTTTTTAATTTTTTAATTAATAATTTAGATATTATTTCATTTTTTAATTATTTTAATTGAGAGACTTTTAAAGAGTATGTTCTCATTCATATAATTATGATGAACACGAAGACCGGTAACAGGGAGTTTTTCACATTTTCAATTTGTTCTTAATTTTACATTTTTTGTGATAAAATATTGCTTTCAGTTATTTTTCTTTATTTTAATATATTTTTTTAATTAACTGAATTACTTTTTAATAACCAGGCATATATCTATTTATACCATGATAATCTTGAGATTTGGAGACGTACTAACTGATGATTTATTTCTCTAAATTAAGTCTTATTCCTTCAAAATTGTGTCAGAAAATACAATTTTCAATTATAATTTCAAATTTACGCGCGTCATTTAAATGACCAGTCGCGGCCACGTAAAGGAGACCTTACTCCTAATTGGCTGTTCTTCTCTCCGTTTCGATCACGGTCGTATAAACAGTCCCAATTTGGCTCCACAACTGCACTGCGCATGCGTTCTATCGACAGTATCATTGGTTATGAATGGCGCGCTTTTTTGAAACTATTACATGTGAAAATCAATTTTTCATAATAAATCATCATTGTAGACATAATAATTAATTTTCAGATCACAAAATAGTCTTTTAGAGTGCAAGGTGAGATAATTATTTGATTGTACTCTTTACAAATAAATTATTGATTTTAAATTCAAAGGAAGGAATACTTTTCTTCGCCAACGTAAACTTCAAATCATTCATAATATTTTTTTTTGCACTTGATGATTATTATATATTGTGGAAAATTCATTTGCATGTTTAATCATTTCAAATAAGCGCGCGATTAACATCCAATGAGGCTACTGGTGCGACGCATGCGCAGTGCGTTTGGGGAGCCAAATTGGGAGCACTGAGTAGTGGGATTCCTGGGCCGTTTCGAAGCAGTGCTCCCCAACCGCACTGCGCATGCGTCGCGCCGAAATTCTGATTGGCTGCATAGTGCGCGCTTATTTAAAATGTTTAAAATATGCAAATTAATTGTTTCGAACAAATGATAATTAGAAAGTGCATAAAAATACATTTTTTATTGCAAAATATACGAATTGCAGTCATAAATATAATAATTATTTGATTTAACTGCTGAAAACACATTATTCCTTCGGACATCGAAGAAAGACAAATTTTTTCTCATAATTCATTAATTTCATATATTTTCCCATAGAAAATAAGTGTTAAGAACTCAGATATGCTTTTTTTAAAGTTTTCTACTCTTTCAGTTTTGGATTCTCAGTAAAAAACTGATCTCTTTGTGTTTTCAACAGTGAAACCAAATTATTATTGTATCTATGACTGTGAAAGTTTATTTTTCAATGAAAATGTATTTGGACTACGTACACGGCCCGGAGTCCCATGCTGATCCGGAAGATAGTGGGGGGGGGGGGGGCTGGCGTTGACGGGCACAGGTTTTTTTTTTATGGGTTTGTTTAAATGTTAAGTTTCTTTAATTGACCAATGAGATTAGAGCGCGACAATCGGAGTGTGTATAATTTCTTTACATGGTTGACACATAACCTCTAGCATTTCTGTTAACATTTTCTGAAAAAAGATAATATATACTTTTAATCTTTCGGTACATAGTTAACATATTTGGGTCACCATATTTATGGAATTTATTTTCCAACTTTTTTCAAAATTTCTAATTATTTCGTACCACAAACATTGAACGCTTTCCTTCTCCAGAGCACCATGTTCTTCATCACAATTCAATGCACCAGTAGATTTAGGTATTGTGCTGTGGCCCATAATCAATAATCAACACACAATTTTATCTGTTTTTACACATTGTCATAAATAATTTCAAAAAAAGGAAAAATATTATTTTTAGGTTAGCTCTGAACCATCCAACCCAAAGTCATCGCGCTGAGGTATAGCCACTTAGGGAAACACCATTGAACTTCAAAAGCAAGTCCAGTGCCCCCCCTCCTCCCAGAGATTGTGGACCTGTTTATATGACCAGTCGCCGACAGCTACCTGCAACATCTTCCCCCACTGCTGCACTCATCGGCGGGGAGTTCCCCTTCTGCGCTGCTGGCGGGAAGTTTTAGTGCGCATGTGACGTCGAGCGCGGGCTTATTTAAAATTGATAACTAAGGTATTTTCTCCTGTGAGGTCAAATTGTAGTTGAATGGTAGTTGAGACGGTCCAGTCTATTCTCATAATTTTCAAATATAAAAAACTTATCAAATTTAATCTTTACAATATTAAATTAAAATAGGTACGCCCGTAAATCTAAGAAGAATTTTTAATCTAGAAAATTAAATGAAACGTAACGATGAATATGCAAATTATACGATGAATGATTGTGTGCGCAAACTCAGAAATTAGTGGGGATAGCATGGGTCCGATGCAGGTAGCCACCAGGTAACATCTTCCAAGCGGCTCAGGGAGAAGAGACGTGTTTCTCTGAGCCATTCAGGAAAAACGGTCAATGAAGATCATCAATCAGCGTCATACGAACTGCATTGAAGGAAAGATACTCTTTTGTGATTCTCCTTCTTGGGTTTAAGAGATCATCCTCATTCGTTTTGGAATTTGGATAATGAACGTGAGTTTGTGGGGAATTTTAAAAGTAAAAAATATAATTATGTGTGATTGTTGTAGCGATTCTGCAAACCATTTATGGATGGAGACCTTGGTGTGCTTGATAGAATTGGGAATTTCGATTTTAAAGTTTGTGGGGAATTTTAAAACTAAAAAAATATAAAATTGTGACGACCATTAATCTCAAATAGATCTTATGAGAGAGATCTATAAAATTAAATTCAAGTCATCGCTAAAATATGCAATCATCTCTCCCTTGAGTTGAATCCCCAATCCGTCGCTCTTTCTTTTTAATTAATGATTTAAATTTCAGTGGGAATTTTACTGGTAAGAATTAATCGTACACAATTCTTGTTTATTCAATCGTCAACATTAGTTGCAAAATGGTTAGGGCTATTTTTAATGTCCTATGAATTTTATCACATTCAAATCCTTCTTGGAAAAATATCGATACAAATTCCTCCCCTCATTTTATATTTAATATTATTTCTCCTCAAAATATTGCTTTTGGTCGTAAATTCAACGTAAAGACTTCCTAAAAAGAGGGTTAAAAGTATCTAATAAATAATTCATGCTCGCGTGTATGAATCCATTTTTGTATAATTTACTTTTTATGATCTGTATTGGATAGCCTTCCCTGATGTTTACGCGCTTGTTACGTGGTGGAACAAAGGGATAAGCTTGTTCATTTCCTAGACAGTTAATGAAGACATCATAAATTTTGTTCTGAATTTATTGCCTGTTAACATGGTTCTTCTATTTTCTAAATTCCTCTAAATCGGGTTGCATTTTTTATGGGAATGCACTACCGGTCTCGCTAGTCGTAATACGTTTTGTGAACCTATTTTACCCAACGCTTTTAGAGCTTCGCCACTCAAGCTTTTTCTAGTGGAAAATATTGCATGTTATACTCTAGACCAGCTGACCTTGTTAAAAGGTAAAGAAGAAATTTTGCAGTAAATCTGATGTTCGAAAATCACATTTTTTTGTAATTACTGTTCCATCCAATTGAGGATGATGCTTGAAAAACCTACCAATTTCCGAGAGGTAAGGTGCCAATATTTTCACAGATGAAGTAATTTCTCTTTACAATTCTCTACATATATAAATGATTTGTTTCAACCAATTGGGTCTAAAAATCTGCAGACCAAGTCGGTTTCACAAACTGAATCATTGATTCCTTTCTTACCTTTTCATTCTCGCCCTTCACATTGAGATCATCCATTCCCCTACCTCTACTTTTCCTTTTTCATGCAAAATCCTTACCATTGTGATGCTTCCTTTTTCTACTTTTTCACAATCTTCTAATCAATCCTTTAACATTACTATACTCTCGCATAGTATGCATTTATTTTCATTATCTTTACCTCCATACTTTTATTTGTATGTATTTCCTTCATTTCAACTTTCATTTCATTTGTTTATTTTATTTCTTCACATTTCAATTCATATTTCCGTATTATTTTCTGCTATCCTCTTTCTCCTTTTACGCTCCAAATATTTTGCCATTTCCTCTAATCTTAGCCATTCATATGTTTGAATGCATTTTGCTTCCTTTATATCACTTTCCATTGGTTGTTTTAATTGTTCTCTATTCCTTTCTATCTCTTTTTGTTGTACCTTTATTCTATATTCATGCTCTCTCCTCAATAATTTATTTGACAAACCATTCCTATTTAAGTTCCTTTCTCTCTCATCCGTTTCTTCTCCTCTCTCTATTCATGATTCCATCTTCTCGAGGCATGCTTTAACTATCGTTCGGCCATCGCTTTCCAAGTCTTTTTTTAAGTAGACGTGGTCTGTTACCTATTTTGGATATCATTTTATCTCTATTTACGTCTTTTCATCATACATATACCTATCTGTCCAATTCCAATGCCCACCTAATGTATTTTCATGCAGTCATTCCACTTTTTCATTTTCTTCCCACCCCCATATTTTCACACCATACAATAATAAACACGACACTCACGGCTTATAATTCTTATTCTTCTCTTAACAACAACCCTACATAATTTCTCTCCTATTCCCCACACCTTTTCTGTTACTACCGTTGCTCTTTTAAATCTTTTCCTTACGTGCTTTCTAATGTCCCCGTTGTTCGTAAATAAAAATCCTAAATAAACAAATTCATTAGTTCGTCAATCTTTTCACCTATTCGATGTCATTCCCTCTCTTCTTTCTTTCTATTTTATTTGCTGAAGACCATTTATTTCGACTTCTTTCTATAAGGTACTTCTCTGATCTTGTCATCATGTTTCTCAATATATCCTCCTCTAAATAGTAACAATGTGTGATCTGCGTGTGCCAGTGACCAAAATCCATTTTCTCCTACTACTAATCCCCCTTCCTTTCTTTAATTTTTTCCTTTCTTTCCCTTTTCAACCTTTCTTTAATTCTTCATTCATATCCAGTATGAATACTGTAAATAGCAGTAGGCTTAGCAGACACCCTTGCTCCCTTGCATCAAACCGAACTCTGCCCAAAACTCTCCTAATATTTCATTCTCTACTCTTACCCTATGCCTTGTTTTTTTGTATATTTCTCTTTCTTTTTTTTTTTTTAATAAACTTTCCTTTGTTCGCCTTCTCTCCATTACCTTCCACAGTTTTCACCTATGTACTTATTGATTTGTTAAATCTGCGAAGAACGCGCATACTTTTCCTCGTTTTCGTCTCTTCTCTTCCTCTACAACATGCTGCATTATATATATTTTATCTATACTACTTCTGCCCTTCCTTATTTTCAACTTTCTTCTTTATCCTTTCTGTCAAGACCATATCATATACCTTGTAAGCTGTACTCAAAAGCCCCCTGTAATTTTCCCTTTCTTTCCTTTCTTGTATATTGGTGTTATCAACCCTTCCTTTCATTCATCCGGAAACTTATTACCTCTCCACACTCTTTTCAACCGCCTTTTTCAGTTTCTTTCTCCTTCCTTTTCTTTAACCTGTTGAGGTGCCCTTGTATCTTATCATCCTCCAGGTCTTCCTCCTCTTCCTCCCTCACCTTATCCTACCAGTTACCTGTTTTCCTTTCATTTGACAATTTTCTGTACATCTTCCTAGTCTCGACATACTTCGACCTATCTACCTTCCCTTTCTAATCTTAATCTTTTTCCTTTCCTAACCTTCTTCCTCTCTCTTTTCAATTCGTCCTGCACTGGATTCTCAATTTGTTCTCTATCATCTACCCGAAATCGTTGCGGCAAGAACTTTTTCTGGCGAAGCCAAGATGCTCCACAGAAAATATTTATTCTTTATGTTTGAATGCTGCGAAATCCGTGATAACGGTCCTCGCCAGAATTCTGGATTGTATCCTAACTTTATATGTTCTGCAGCCAAGATGTAGTTGATGTGGTCGCGCCTCACTGCGCTCTTACTGGCAGTTGAAAACTTTGCACAACTTTTAAAAAGTACATTCATAAGATTCTAACCACTCCTTCGGGGCGCCTGCGCTTTTAAAAGCGGTTGATATTATTCCGGATGACGGACGTGAATGACACCCTAGGGAAGAGCATCCTGGCACCTTATCAGTTATTTACGTACGTGTTCCCTTGGCATGCTTTCTATACTGTGTATGTTAGGTTGAGACTCCGAGAAACCGAGAGAGACCATCTTCTTTGCTGAAACTTTTAAACGCATCATGGCGATGAAACAACCTCTGGTGGAATGGAAAGAAACGTCTGCCAAAAGTTTTATCCCCTTTTAGAGACTCTGAGGGGATCGATGTGTCTGGAAATCCGGTGAAACCTTCATACTTCATAAATATGGTGACGTTCCCCCAGGATTGGCTAATTTAATTTTTCAGACCTTATATTTCTCCCTTTATCGCACTATTATTTTTGTCTCCTGGGGGACGCCAGACTTAATTTTAACCCGGTTAGGGTGATTGTTGATTTGTGATTTCGGGAGACGAGATTGAGGGGTACATAAATACGTAGATCTAGAATCGCGTAATGGGGATGTTGAATGAAATGATATTAAAAGATATTTCTATTCTCTAGTAATTAATTATCAACTTCATATAAAAGACAATTTTTCATTCCTTGAGAAATCTGCGTTCTTTAATAATTAAAATTTGAATATTGAGCCTGCTCACGGCATTTCTCTATAACAGCATTGATTAGCTATTTATCTGTGACGTCATTTCTAGCGGGAAAATTCAAATATCTCCTGTAGATTTGATTGTTATGAAATTTTCATTTCCATACTTGAATCTTGAATGTTTGAGAGGAGTTAAAATAAACTTTAAATTCAAGTGGAACACTGAATTTTTTGTAAAAAAAATTATCTTTTTTAATTGCAAATTCATTTATGTTGTTGAAAATTCGTCTTTTTTCGGTAGAAAATTTATCTTCTTAGTTACAAATTTAACTATTTGGTGAAACATTATTCTACTTTCTAGAACATTTACCCAAATTTTTGAAAATTCGTTTCTTCTTTGGTTGGAAATTAATTTTTATACATGAAAATTGAACTATATTTACTTTTGAGTTGAAAATTCACATTTTTCAGTTGAAAATTCAACTATTTGATTGAAAATTCATATATTTTATTTGAAATCTTGTTGAAATCTTGTCCTTTTCGGTAGAAAATAATTCTTTTTGGTTGAACGTTCAAATACTTTGTGAAAAGTTAATCTACTTTATAGAAAACTGAACCATATTGCTGAAAATTCATATTTTTGTTGTTGAAATTAGTTTTTCTAACTGAAAATTGAACTTTTTAGCTTTAAGTTCAAAATTTATAATTTTTAGTTGAAAATTCAACTGTTTGACTGAAAATTTATCTTTTTAGTTTTCTTTTTTTTTTAATTTTCTCTATTTCGGTAGAAAATTAATCTTCTTGGTTGAAAATTTTACTATTTGGTAAAAAATTAATCTACTTTGTAGAAGATTAAACTATATTGTTCAAAATTCGTTTTTTTTTTCATGTTTGAAAATTGATTTTCTTAACTAAAAGTTGAACTATTTACTTGTCAGTTAAAAATTCTACTGGCTGGTTAAAAATACATGTTTTTTGTTAAAAATTTGTCTTCTTCAGTATACAATTATTTTTCTTAGTTGAAAATTCGTGTTTTTGGTTGAAAATTGAATTATTTTGTTAAAAATTCGATAATTTCGTTCAAGTAATTTTTTTATTAAAAATTCAAGTACTTTGGTAAAAAATTTCACTATTTGGTAGACAATTGACTTTTTTTGTTAAAAATAATTGAGTTTTGTTAAAAATTCGTCCATAATGGAAGAAAAATCAATTTTTTTTTCGTTGAAAATGAAACTACTTGGTTGAAAATGGAACGGCTTTGTTCAAAATTTATTTTTTGGGCGGAAATACATCATTTTAGTTGAAAATTCAGCTTTTTCTTTGAAAATGTGACTATTTCATTTTTCGTAAACAATATATCTTTTTTGGTTCATGATTTAGCTATTTGGTTGAAAATTAATGTATATTATTGAAAATTCGTTTTTTTCTTTAGAAAATTAATCTTCCTAGTTGAAAATTCATGTTTCTGGTTGAAAATTCAACTATTTGGTTGAAACTTGATTTAATTTGATTGAAAATATACCTTTTTGTTGAAAAGTCAACGGGTTTGTTGAAAATTCGAGTTTTCGGTTGATGATTCAACTATTTTGTTGAAAATTTGTCTTTTTCGGTAGAACATTAATCTTCCTGGTTGAAAATTCGTGTTTTTTATTGAAAATTCAACTGTTTGGTGGAAACTTGATTTAATTTTTTGAAAAGTATACATTTTGTTGAAAAGTATACCTTTTTGTTGAAGAGTCAACTGGTTTGTTGAAAATTCGTCTTTTCGGTTGAGGATTCTACTATTTTGTTGAAAATTCGTCTTCTTCGTTAGAAAATTAATCTTCCTAGTTAAAAACTCTGGTTTTTGGTTGAAAATTCAACAATTTGGTTGAAACTTAATTTAATTTTCTTGAAAGTATACCTTTTTGTTGAAAAGTTAACTGATTGATTCAAAACTCGTCTGTTCGGTTGAAGATTCAACTATTTTGTTGAAAATTTGTCTTTTTCAGTAGAAAATTAATTTTTCTGGTAGAAAATTAATATATATATTTTTTTAATTCAACTGGTTTGTTTAAAATTCCTCTTTTCCGTTGAGGATTCTACTATTATGATGAAAATTCGACTTTTTTATTGAATTCAACCGTTTATGATTCAAAATTATTATATTCCTTGGTTGAAATATCAACTATTACATTTTTTTTTGTGAATTTACTTTTTTTGGTTAAAAATTATTACTTCGTAGAACTTTCCACAATTTTGTCAAAAAGTCATTTTTTGTCAGAAACCTTTTTTTAGCTGAAAGTTCAACTATTTCTGTTGAGAATTCATTTTTTTTTATTAACAATTTAACTGTTTGGTTGAAACTTGATTTAATTTGTTGAAAAGTATACATTTTGTTAAAAAGTTTACCTTTTTGTTGAAGAGTCAACTGCTTTGTTGAAAATTCGTCTTTTCAGTTGAGGATTCCACTATTTTGTTGGAAGTTCGTCTTTTTCAGCATAAAATTAATTTTCCTGGTAGAAAATTAATTTTTTTTTTTAATTCAACTGGTTTGTTTAAAATTCTTCTTTTCCGTTGAGGATTCTACTATTATGTTGAAAATTCGCCTTTTTTATTGAATTCAACCTTTCTGATTCAAAATTAATATATTTCTTGGTTGAAATATCACCTATTACATTTTTCGTTGAGAATCTACTTTTTTTAGTTAAAAATGATTTCTTCGTGGAAATTTCCACAATTTTGTCAACAAGTCATTTTTTGATCGAAAACGTTTTTTTAGCTAAAAGTTTAACTATTCCGGTTGAAGATTCGTCATTTTAGTTGAAAATTTATCTCTCGGTGAAATTTAATGATTTTACTGAAAATTCTTTTTTTGTTGTTGTTTGAATATTAATTTTTTCACTGAAAATTTAATTAATTAATCTTTGGTGGAACATTGATCTTTCTTTGTTGAAAATGCAATTATTTGGTTGAAACTTAAACTATTTAGTTTGAAGTTTATGTATTTTGTTGAAAATTGAACAATTTTGTTAAAAAGTGATCCTTTCTGATTGAAAATTTGCGTGAGTCTATATTTTGGTCTGAATAATTCTCCATAATGTTATGTTATCCAGAGTAATCCTATGCAATCCGTTGTAATTTTAGGTAATTTAGAGTAATTCTGTATACAGAGGTAATCCGCATTTTTATAAGTGGTTTTCCCCTCTGGAAGAAGTATTTCTTTTAAGTTTCAAACTATAAAAAAGCGAAAGAATGTTGTGCAAGCACAGGATGCATATTAAAGATATTTCAGTAAAACTTGGTTTATTCGCGATTGCGAGAATATTTTCTAGAATATTCGCCCATTACAAATTCTTGAGGATTTTATGTCTACGTTTTTGCATTTTATGAAACATGGGTCGACATGAAATTTCCCGAGAAATGTGTTGAAGTTGGACGTTCTTCGGAAGCTTGTTGTGCACTTGCTTCAACATCCCTCTCCAGACTCGACATCGTGTTACACAATTTAAATGACGTCGACCGGAGAGAGTATATTCAACTGGGAATTAATTACTGTGGCTTCGGAACGCAGCCTCAATCCTTCCGGTACGGGATTGTACTTACGCGTGTTTCCAGAGAGAGGGCTCAGGTTTGGTGATGGGAGAAATGGTTTCTACTCAGATATCGTAAGGAACAATCTCCCGAGGAAATGAGAGTAGTAGATAGTGATTATTGTGACTGGAGAGGAAGATTGTTTTACGGAATCTCAGAATTTCGCTATTTGTACTCTCGGCATTGTGGCTAGCTTAAGCGATGAAGTCCCAAATGTGCTTTTCTGGTGATTTGCAAATTTATTGAGTTCTAGCGGGAAACGAGAAAGTATTTCCGAAATGTTGAAATGAGTAATGTGAATATATTCCCTAAAGAATATTTGGGAATATATAGAATATATTGGAATATTTTTTAATACAACACAGAAAAAACAGAAGATAAACTTTACATCGATTTCAACAAAAATTAACAACAAAAATTAACTTCAGAGGATAAACTTTACACAAATATCGGTTAAACTTTCTTTTTTTTCCGTGACAAACATATGTATTTTTAAAGACGCGAAGTTGGCTGAACAAAACTTTATCGCTCTAAAAAAGTTCCTGCAATAACAAAAATAATATTTGAAACAATAATTTTTTGAGCTGGAAAAGGGAAAGGATAAGTCCTGTCGCACCCTATCCCTTTCCAAGCTTCATGATTTTCTCACACCAATTGTCAGAATTATACTATTTGAAAATTTATGATCAAAAAATCTTTTCTATTCATGCGTCAACTTTGAATTATGTAGATGGAAAAAGTTTTTCTGTTAGAAACAGATGATTCAAATATTATAAATGAGCATAACTTCCTTGATCTTCAATAAAGTGTATTAATATTATAGATCAATCGCTTTTTCTCGAAGTAAGGAATATTTTCCGTTATTGCATCAATTGTAAATTATGTTAGTGAAAAAAGTTTTACTATACAAATCCGTGTTTTCAAATAGTATGCATTACCATAGCTTCTTTACTCTTAATTAAAGTGTATCAATGTTGGTCAATCGATTCGTCTTGAATCAACGCAACTTTTCTATTCTCGCATCAACTTTAAATTATAAGAATAAGAAAATTTTTAGTTTAAAAATCGATTTTAAAAATATATAAAATACCATAACTTCCCTTCACTTCAATGAAATATATTAATCTTGTAGGTCAATCGATTTTTCTCGAACCACGGAATTTTTTCAATTCTTGCATCAAATTTGAATTATATTGAAGAAAAAAGTTTTATTATAGAAAACCGTATTTCCAAGTATTATCCATTACCATAGCTTCCTTACTCTTCAATAAAATGTATCAATGATATAGATCAATCGATTCGTCTTGAATCAACACAACTTTTCTATTCTCACATCAACTTTAAATTATGAGAATAAGAAAATCTTTAGTATAAAAATCGATTTTAAAAATATATAAAATACCATAACTTCCGTTCTCTTCAATAAAATGTATTAATATTGTAGGTCAATAGATTCGTCTTGAACCAAGGAATCTTTTCTGTTCTTGCATCAACTTTAAAGTATGTTAATGAAAAAATTTTTACTATAAAAAACCGATTTTCAAAATATATAAATTGCCATAACTTCCCTACGCTTTAATAAGATATATTAATATTATAGGTCAATCGATTCGTCTCGATTCCACAAATCTTTTCTGTTGTTGCATCTACTTTGAATTATGTTAATGAAAACAGTTTTACTGTAAAAAACCGATTTTCAAAATATTATTGAGTGCTACAAAGAATGCAACAAATATTTTTTGAAATATATTTAGAAAGTTCAATTAAATAAATGTAAAAATTTTGGAAAATGTTACCATTATGAAGCTTCCTCCATGAGGAAGCAATATTGGAATATGTGTGAATATGTAGGGATATGAGGGAATATTGGGAAATATGAGACAATATTTCAAAATAGATTTAAATTATGTATATTAAATTACATATATATAGGTACATATTATATATATATATATATATATATATA
>CAKNYM010052900.1:589249-605532 GCA_932195095.1 Andricus curvator
AACTTCATAAATCGGTACTTGTGGGTCATAAAAGGTTCATCAATAGGTCAATCGATGCGTCTCAAGGACGCGAACATATACGCTAGATGTCGTATTGTTGTATTTTGAATATCAGAAAAGTTTTTCTTACATAAACAAGGTAAAATTTTTCTTAATAAATCTCTAAACGCAAGAAAAAAACTAATTCAAAATGGTCGATCTAGCTCAAAATCCTATCAGGCCTGGGTATGAATCGGAGCTACACTTCCTCCAAATTTCATGATCGTACCTCTTTTACTTTTCGAAATACGGTGAACAGAAAAAAGTTACACATATACACACACAAGCACACACGGACATTTTTTTTAAATTTTATTTTCGAGCTACTGGGGTCGAATTATATCAATATGTATCAAAAAAGTATATTTGAGGATTTAGGTCATTACAAACCTCCCTCTATGAGGAAGCAAAACAATTATATAACATCGTATCGTAGAAAAAAAGCCTAAAAAATTGAAAAGGCTTTTTTTAGATAGAGACTACATCTTAAATTAGAAAAAACAAAATCTTTATAATGTTTTCGGACAAACGACGAACATATGGCAAAGCAGACAAGAGAAAAACATTAAGGCGGTAAATTCATTAATACAGAATAAAGGCGTCATTTAAATGAATCGCAAATGAGGAAAGCGCGCCAAAGCAACTGGATTTTAAATTATGTTTTGATATGTCTGTAATTAATAGAAATATTGTGATATTTGTTTATAAAATTGATTCTATTATTCGTCTTTTATACACCAGAGACTCGATAGATGAACAGTCTTGGGGGTTGCCTGAAAATAGCCTTGTTCATATAACGCGTACAGCGAAACGTAAACAGGCAGGGCCGCCTGAACCGTTTCCATAATATTGCGCAATCTACTTGACTGAGTAGTATAGACTATAGTGCATGCGTCCCTTCAGAGGCGGAGTCGCAACCGTCTCTCGCCCTGCCCCCTGAGAAACTGCGGGGACCAGCAATTCTAGGAATTCAAAAAGCGCGTCCGATCGCGCGTTCAAATAGCGAGTCTGTGGTGTAAGTATTTTTTTCTCTAGCCAGAATTTTCATATTGTTAAAATCAAAGTAGTGGTTTAAGTTCCAACAATGTTGTGATAGAACTCTATTAAAATTTCCAACTCTACAATCTTTTTTATGCTTCGAAACTCTAGTTTTTAATGTTCTAATCTTCTAGGAAAAGCAGTTACTCGATTAATCTCAAACCATAGTCGAATTAATAACTTCAAGAATCTTGAAAAATCTTTTAAACTGGTTGAAAATTTTCAAAATGTTAATAAAGATTCAGTTTTTGTAAATCTAGACAAAGGTAATATAACGATAGCAGCTAACAAAGATGATTATAATAAAACTGTGGAAAACATGCTCAGCAATGCTATTTTGTATAAAAAGATCAAAACTAGTCTTGTTGCAACAATACAAGAAAAATGTAGCGATATAGCTATTAGATGAAAGAAAAATAATAATTAATTAACAAATTGCATATGAATTTAAAACACACAATAGTCCCGTAGCAAAAGCTTATTCTCTACCAAAAGTGCATAAACCAGATTTTAAATGGAGATTAATTGTTTCCACAATTGGATCTCCTACATGCTTAAGATGCACAAAGTCAAGCACTATGTCAGTTAATCCTCCGACAAGTGAAATAAATATGTACAGCATACCCTCTTCACAAATTTAAAAAAAAATGCACACGGTTTTAAAAATACATTGTTATTGTCTTCAGAGAACCAAATGCATATACGTATTCAGCAAAACCAGTTTGTTTTACAACAGAAACTTTTATGCACATAAGAAAAAACTCTCAATTTAATCCTTAATTTCTAAATCTGATTGTACCGCGAATCTAGAAATGTGACTCTGCATAAAACCGGTGATATCCACCAAACTGACCTCTTCTTTCTGCCAACACATGTCCCCGGAACCGCTTTCACATTACTTTAGGGAATAGGGACATAGGGATAAGGTCAGTAAGCCGTCCTTCAGCTTCCTACTGTTCTTGTCTGCTTGACATTTTTCCCTCTTCCTACCCAACCAAGATGCACGCATCGTCCTCAGCAGTGCGGTATTTCAGCACATCAGGCTCGTCGGCCTTCGGCATCTTGGTTGGGTCTGGTTGGTTGATCCTCTTTTTTTAGGCTTTTTCCGCGAGGCTGCCTCACGAAATGACATGCATCTCATCGTCTCCGGCTTATGATCTGTCCGGGGCTTGTTTTCCTTTGCGGCGCAAAAGTAGCACTGCGGCGTGCTTTCACATTCATCATCTGTATGGCCCCCTTCGCCACACCTGCATTAGGCCCTCGTCCTATCAGGAGCTTCGTAGCTCGCTGCCATGTGTCCAAAGCCTTGACAGCGATAGCATCGTCATACCTCCGTCTTCCTGCATACTCAGCAGGACATCCATCCCACCTTAAGATGTCCTGTACGTAAAAGCCTTGCCTCCAGTTCCTCTTTTATCTCAATGGGAGCCTTTAGATTCCCTCTGAAGGCCTTCTTCGTTAAGCTCACCTTAATTTTGCCGCTCGTGGATTCACCGATGTGTCTTCTTACGCCGGCCTCCAATTCATCCGCATCAGTAGTGGTGTCGAGGTTCTAGACCTTGACCTGGGTGCGGATGAAGAGTTCGCGCACACTACCCCCATCACCGACAGCTTCTTTAATGGCAGCGGACAGCTTCAATCTGCCAGCCGCTGCAGGTCCAGCTTCCACAAGACCTCTTCGTTTCTAGTTTGACTGACAACCGTGATTTTCACACCAAGGTGTCCGGCTTCACTTTTTGATTGAGGTCCTTGAGAACCTCAACATAGCACGAACCCTTGGCCCGTTTCATGACAACAGCATCGGGTCGAGCTTGCCTCTGCGCCTCCTTCTTCTGCTTCCCGGTGTTGTTGGTCGCAGGTTCCGCTCCTCCGTCTTCCCTTTTTAGTGTGAAGGTCGCCGTCACTTCTGCGGTTCTCGGCTTCTTCTTTCTTGGCTTGGAAGGGCTTGCCTCAACGGGACTCAGAGTGGGTTCCCTCTCTCGTTTCCCATGATGGGGAGTGGAATTTTCCACGTTTTCTTCCGTCTAAAACCCAGTTTGGCTGGTGTCCTTCTTCGCGTTGGCCTTCTTCTTCTACTCCTTCACCTTCTTTTCGGCGGCCCACTCAACACTTTCTGGTACAAATTTGAAGTGCCATGTGGCGAAAGTTATAGCACTTCGCATATTTCTTACCAGCTTCCATGCTTCTTCTACTCCATGCCTTATAGGTATGAACATATTATTTTTAGAGTAACAAAACTCGTTTCTATTTTGTAGCACGTCGGCCAGCTTTTCAATGAACTGGACGTTCTCCTTCAGATTTCGTTTCACGATTGTAATGTCATTTTTGACCTTTGTCTTCTGGATCATGTCCAGCTCTTCCGCCACATCTAAATCTGCTCGCGTACACTCCGGTTTTGGTTTATTTGTCATTTGGTCACCATGCTGTTCCCACGAGTAGCTAGGGAAGCATCGGTCCACCTCCGCAGAGCCCCGCATGCGGGGGTGAGGTATCAATACTCTAGGAGGCGACCTGGTATCCTAGAAACGCCTTTTAGAACACCACACCCTAGTGTCATTCAGTCTTCGGCACGGTTGTTAACACCTTGTCATGGTCGTTTTTCCTTTGGTACTACACCGGGACCATTGTCGGTGACTGCTTGTTGATTTTTGTAACCGTATTTAGCAGAAACTCACAGTACAGGGTGCCCTATATGAAAACCGGGGACGCGCATGGTTTTCTGCTCAAAGCGCCGGGACGGAAGGACTGCATGAAAAAGTCAATTATATTGACATTATAGATGAAGAATAAATCTTATTTTGAAATGAAAAGTTCCATATTGTGCTAGCACATAAAAATTCTTTATTTATTTATTTAAATAACAAGCAAGTAACGCAAGTGAAAATTCAAGCCACAATAATTACTTGATTCCAATCTAATCTAAATCTAACATGTAAACATAAGAAAACTCAATCAGAATGTACGACCTGATTTACTTAAGAAGCAAATTAAAATTAAAGATTGAACAATCTGAAAATTATAGTAAGATATAAAACTGCAAAACATAACCTCTATTATCTGACAAAAATGAACAAATTTGAATAGAAGGTTGTTATTGTTACTTTTTATCAATTGCGATGGTAATTTTTTGATTAGACTTCGGAAGACAAACAACATTTTATTTCAGTTCTACATGTTTCTTGACTTGAAGTAGTGACACATCTCTCGGATCTATTATCTCGCACGGCGAAAAAAGTTCTCTACTCTTCTTGAAGGGACAACTAAAGCCAACAAGTCGCAGTACGGTATTTGTTTAAATTCTGTTCGTGACAAACGCGTATTACCCATGCCATCTTCGTTCACTATAACCGGTCCCTCTTCTTCATCATGAAATATTGGATGAAGGAAACCTTCAAATTTTATTCCAATGATGAAACCTTCCCATGAGAACTTTAGACTTTCAAAACCCTCTTGGGTTAATGGCTCTATTTTTGTACCACTTAAGTTTCCGTAAAAATGAATGCCACGACTGGTAGGTTTCAGGAGTCTATGCCGTTGGAATATTGGATCAAGTTCAGCTACTGTAGTTACTGCAAGAAGAACAATAAACTATTAAATTTCAATATTTCGTACATATATTTTTTTTTGCAAAGAGTTTCACTAAATTTGTTAAGGAAATTTTTGTTAAACTTTAAGAAATGTGGAATATTCCAGATTTGCAACTTAGCGAAATACGTGGCAGCTACAGGCGGCCATATTTGCTGATGATTGTCTTCGTGGCACTGATCAAAGTAGTTTGTAGAATACTTTCAATATGTTAGCTGCCTTTTGTTAGCAATTAGGAATTTCAAACTAGCCAAAAATTCCAAAAACGGAATCTATTGGCACTATACTTATTCATCCGGCTATATGACCATATACGTAAATTCATACCGACCATATGGGCCCTTTCATGCTGACGTCCACATATTTAGGTAATAAAGCGACTGCATGGATAAATGGACAACTGAGTGACTGTTGGATATTATTTATATTATTATATTTACCTTCGCAATTAGAGAAGACTGCTAATAAGGTGAAGAATAGTGTCCCAATAAGTATCCGCATTTTATCGCAATAGAGAAACCTGATTTATGCAGAATTGAGTCAACGATTTAACTAATGAATTCTCTGAAAGGAGTTTCAATATATATAGGCTAGAGCCTAATATACTATGCCATGCGTCATTCTTTGTTTGATGAAGCATCGCTTCTGTAGATGTTTGTATTTCATAGTTCTGGTTTTCTCTGCTTTGTAGGCCTAAGAAGTAAAGATAAATTCTACATTTTGCGTCGCGTGTTCTCTGAAAGTCAAATAAGAATTATAATTATCTAAACCAACATTGGATATAATTTTAAAATTTAATAAGATTTTCTTCCTTCAGTATTACGTTCCAATTAAAGCAAACAGAAAAAAGCGATTCTAGTTATTAAAAAACATCGTTTTTATTTTCAACGTTTTGGCTCTCAATGCGAGCCTTCATCAGGAAAGTTTTCCTCTCGAAAATAAATAGTGTTTTTTATAATAAATTAAATCTAAAATACGAATGACCTACTGAGTATCATAAAAAAATCTTTTTTGATTATTACCTGCCGCTAATTACGTCGTGTCAAAAGAGATAGATTTTAGAGTAAAAATCCTTCAAATATAACAAATTTCGATAAAGTGAAGATTTAATGCTTATGTCGAAAAAACATAAGTTATTTTCAAGATTGGAGCTTCAAGAAATTTTCTTGAGAGGCTTCAAACCAATTAAATTACACTTTTCAAGGAATAAAATTTAAAATTATTATTAGGACGATGACAAAACAAGACATTGAACTGACATTGATATTGATGCTATAGATAAAATACTGAATGGACGATAATGAACAGATCAAATTTCCATACATATGAGAAAAGCGCGCCATAGCTCATGTATTTAAAATTGTGAATTAAGTTAAATTTTTTTAAATTTTATGTTTTAATATTAGGTTTAATGTATAACACATTGATACACCTGGTTAATATTCAATACTTCAGCCTGAAGATTGATTGAAATTTTAGTACATTTTTGTATAAAAATAAATTCAATAATTCGCCGTTTATAAGTGTTTTCTGAAGTTTATATAAGATTGGTGTGAAATTTCATTTTTGTAATGCTCTTCTTTCTAAATTTTCTAACACGAAGTTTAGAACAACGGGAGATAAGGGACACCCCATCTGGCAACCTCACAATTGTTTCTAGCATTTATTGTTAAATGAAAACACTGTGTTACCAAAGACAGTTTTAGTTGCTCTTAAAAACTCCTTTCTTGTTATTTTAGTTAAGTTACGATGTAAATTTAATTTTTCTTCTATAAAATCCAATGTCAAATCTAACGGAATATTATCAAACATGAAAACAACGTCAAGAGAAACTGAAGAATCTGTTTTCGGTACTTTAATGTTTTTTAAATTATATTTAAATTTTCAACTATTTTTTACAGATGAATAAGTGTTTTTTGAAATCGGTTTCGAATTTTTAGATAAGAAATTAGCTAAATTGTACATACGACAATCAAAGATTTAAATTATTAGTCTCCAATTTAAACCTGGTTTGTGCACTTTTGGTAAAGCATAAGCTTTGGCAACAACACCACTATGCGTTTTTAATCTATGAGCCATTTGTTCGTTCATATTTTTTTTATGGAAAAATTTATAATAAATACTAAAAAATCAAATCAATGAAACCAAAATATATAGGAATGAAGTACGGGAGAGTGGGGCTAAGCCGACAATGGAGTTAAGCCGACACTTTCTTTTTCCAAGAGGAGTATAAACCGTGTGAACTGGGTTTTAAAAAAATAAAAGTGGGCCCTATTGTCCCATTTTTATCGACAGATGTTTGTGGCATTCTGCATGACAATGCACATTTCACGACATAAAAAGTATTTTCGGAGGTCAAATTTTGTTTCGATGCTTGTGAAAATGGTGTTTTTCTTTTGCATATCATCGTCCACTCTAATGAAGGTATATTCATATTATGTGAAAAAGGTGCTGAACATGAATCTGTTGTTAAATTTTAATTTTCCGATAATTTTCAATGTTTTTCGGATATCAACATACAAAATTGACGCGTGAGGCTAAATCGACACCAGACACCTTTGTAAAAATAGTTTTTTCTAACTCACAAAACATAAAAAACATAAAACTAATACTTCTTCATTATAGCATCTGAATGTAAAAAAATGTTGTTTGACAATGCATTAGGTATTGTTCGATCAAAAATTTAGTTGGCTACAATAATAACAATTGAAAAAATTTGTCCTTTTCTTTCTTCAAACATTATAGTCAAGTGTCGACTTAGCCCCAGGGGTGTGTCGGCTTAGCCCCAGGATTTTTTCCTCGACAGATTTTCCATCACTTCACTTCTTTTCTAATATTTGATAAACAAAGCATCGTAGTTCAAAATCATCAGTATCATTTTGTAGCCATCTAACTTTTTGATCCAACCATACCTAAGACATTGTCAAAAAAAAATTTGTTTAAATTAAAAAACCACTTTAAAAAAAAGGGTCGGCTCAGCCCATGTCTCCGCTAAGTTATGTTTATTTTTGCTTCCTCGTAGTGGAAGCTTTGTGATAGTAACAATTTCGAAAATTTTTTAGTTCTTGTAATTGAGTATTTGAATGTATGTGGATGTATGTGGATGTGTGGAAGTCACACTTTTCTGTGAACACGATAGCTTGAAGACGGTTCTAGATAAATTGATGAAATTCGAAAAAATTATTTTCACCACTTATATTTTGAAACTGACCAAACGATTTCTAGATATATTTTTCACTTTCTTTCAGCACCTTATATTGATTCGAAAATCGTTTCTTTCTATGGTCAAACTTTTGCTATTAACATAATTGAAAGTTGATGCATCAATACACAAGATTACTTGGTTCGAGAGGAATCGATTGATTTATAATACTCATATATTTGATTAAAGAGTGAGGAAATTATGGTAATTTATACTATGTGAAAAATCGTTTTTTATAGTAAAATTTCTCTTATTCACATCATTTTAAGTTGATGCAAAAATAGAAAAAAAGTTGATTGGGGAAGAATTGATTGACCTATAATATTAATACTCTTCATCGAAGATTAAGGAAATTGAGGGCCCTACATGAACTATGTTACCAATTTGAAGGGGGCAGACCAAATATTTTGGTAGAAAATTAAACTATCCCTGGTGGAAAAATGTTTACGAAGAAGTACAGAAAACCAAAACTATTTTCACAGCAATCTACAAATGAATACAATAAATTACAACCAAAATTACAAGAAAGTACAACTTTTTTCTATTATTGAGACAAATTTTGTACTTTTTTGTTTTTTTTTTGTACATTGTTGTATTTTATCGTAGTTTCAATTTTCTACAAGAATCTGCAGGAATTTACAGGTTTTGCAGTCAAAAAGTCTTTCCTTTTCGACCTAGGATGACAGGTATTTAGAATATTGCAATAAGATCATTTTAAACTAGGATGTATACATTATCGCTATTGCAAAAAAGGTTCTATGTTAAAACTTTAAAGGAATGGTAGAATATTAAAAAACAATAATGAATAATCGTAATTTAAAAAAAAAACCTTATGTTTGATTTTTTTTTCTCAAATATATAGCAACCGATTGGACACAATATATGACATTTCAAATGATGTCATTGCAATGTTCTCAATATTTGTCATCCTTGGTCAAAAAAGAAAAACTTTTAGACTGCAAATGAAAATTCTACAATTGAGAAAGAACTGACTACGCTAATTAAAATTAAAAGATTCGAACTCTTGACGATAATAATTTTATCATTTGAAGTTATAAAAACTAAACTGCAAATTAAAACACTCAAACTAGAATAATTTTGAATTTTGAACTTTTGACATTGAACTTTGAAAAAATTTTAATTAAAACGATTAATAATTTTCAGGCATGAAATAAAAGCTTTTAAAACTTTTCAATTTAAAATTACTTGATTAAAAGCCACTAGACTGCAACATTTCAAATTTTAACTTTTATAGATTTTACAGTTAAAATATTTAAAAAATAGGAATCCACGCTATCATTTTCAATGCTATGAATTGAAGAATGAATCAAAAAAAATTTTAATTTTCAAAATTATATCATTTTAGGCAAATTCAAGCTAGAAACATTAATTTATACCTTAAAATTTGTTTTGAAATTTTTAAAAATATTCTCTTGAAAATTCGCTCAAAAAAAAATCATTTAAAAATTTTCCAGCAATCTAATAATAATTTCATTATCTTGGAACTCGAATTTTTCCTACAATTTTTCGAAAATCCCGCAGAAGTAAAAAAAAATACCTTAATATCATTCAGATTCTTTTTTGAAATTTTTGGAAATCTTATTAAATATTATTTTAAAATCAATTTTTCAGCAAAAAACATATTGTTTATTTTTCTAAGAATTGTGATACAAATTTTTTATTCATTTAAAACCTTTTAAAGTGTTTAAAAAGCTTATGAATTTTGTGTTCGACAAAGTCAAAAATCTACATTGTGTTTTGAATGTTTTGAAATCTTTTCAAATAATAATAATCGAAAATAGTAATATAATAGTAACAAAAAATATCAAAATAAGAATAATCGAGCAATAATAATAAATTATCGTTCAATGTGATTTATTAGTATATAGCAAAAGTTCTTGGTAAAAGCGTAATATTATTTTCAAATTGTAGTATTTTCTTGTTTGTAAAAATTTATATTTTTTTGTTTAAATTTGTACATTTCTAAAATTAACTAGCAATATAGAAAACATAATTTTAAGTGCAGTTTCCCAATATTTCAACTTTTGTGAAATGTTGTATCATTTCGTAAAGATTTGTAATTTTCTACAATAATTTATGTAAATTTAAAAGTGTCTCAATGACGTCAAACACCCAAATTAAAAAAACGTAAAATTCTTTAGTTTTCCGTAATACCTGGTAGATTTCTACAACGAAGTAAAAAAAATATTAATAAAAAGTTATAAAAGTTTTTGAATTGTAGAAACTTGTACTTAATTGTTTATTTTTTTACTTTTCTACAAGAAAATATTTTTTTCCACCAGGGATTTAAAAAAAAAAATAACTACTTGGTAGAAAATTAATCTTCTTCTTTGAAAATTCATCTTTTTGTTTGTGGATTTAACTATATTTCAACATTCGTATTTTTTGGTTCAATTCAAATGGTAGAATATTCGTTTTCTTTAAATTAATTTTTTAAACTGGCAATGTAAGTATTCCATTGTTGGTTGAAATCTTATATTTTTTAGTTCAAATTTCAAGTATTTGGTTGAAAATTTATCTCTCTTGATTGAAAATTACTTTCGGTTTAAAAGAAATGTTCTGTTTAGTGGTATTTTTAGTCGAAAATTCAAATCTTTTGTTGAAAAGTCATCTTCTTTGTATGAAAATTCGACCATTTGTTTGAAAATGCTTTTTTCTAGGTTGAAAATTCAAATATTTGGTCCAAAATTCAACTAAGTTTTATGTAAAAAATAGAATTATATTTTTGACATTTCAGTAGGTGAATCCTTTCACGTTAAGGCAATTATAAAATTTAAATAGAATTTATTTAGTGAAAATATTTAAATATATATATATATATATATATTTTTTTTATAACGCTCATTGTGAAGATTGCAAATATTTATTTAAAAAATGATGATATTATTTTATGATTTTAAAAAATTTTTAGGGAAAATTTACTAGTTTTGGCGATGAGTTGAAGGCAAGATTTGGAAAAGATGATTTTGCTGGAAAAATCTTGGACTTCGACGCTAAATATTTTTCAAATTTTCAAACAAAATAACTTCAACATAGACGAATCCAACCCCATCAAAACTTTCAAATTGTGGTTATTATCAGAATAGTTTGCCTTTTGAAAACAATTGTTGCAGACAAATACACTTAAATCGGAATTATTTCATTAATTATTTTAATGAATTATTTAATTTAATTCAATTATTGTTTGAATTATAAAATTTTTTTGTTATTATGAAATTTGTTTTTGAAATTTTATTTGTTATCATAAAAAATGGTAAAAAACAAAGAAAATTTTTCTTTTTAGTGACTCATTTCTTTCCATCTAAAGAATAATATCGGAAATCAATGGATTGCCATTCAACAATATAATTATCATTGTTTTTAAAATTCTTTGTCACAAAATTTGCAGTTCAAACACTAATTTTCATTGTAAGAATAATTTAATGACAATTATATTTTACAATTAAAAAATTAATTGAGTTGTATTTAATTGATTAATTGAATTATTTTAATCTTAATTGTATTACAAAGGAAATTTTTCTTTTTACAGAGTCTATTTTTTTCATCTAAACAATAATATCCTAATGCAGTTAATTGCCACTCAACAATATAATTGCCATTAATGTAATAATAATAAAAAATAATTAATTAAAATAATTATAATTATAAATATAATTTTAATTATATCATTGATTTTCGCCAAAAATTGCTACTTTTAATAAAAAATTGTTAGATTTGTTCAAATATTCATAATATTTACAACAATAGGTTGCTTTAGCGTTTTTCACCAGAAATCGGTTATTTTAAACAAAACAAATTATTTGAATTGAAAACTAAAAATTAAAATTTGCAAGAACTGTAGGCTATATTAGTGTTTCTCGTCGAATGTTAGTATTTTTGAGCAAATTGCAACCGTTGAATTGTTTATATATTGCACAGAAATATTATATATTAAGTCCATAAATAAGATATTAATTTACATTACTTTTATCAAAAATATTTCCCTTGCTTTTCTTTTTTATTATTTTCAATGATAGATACTAGGAAGTACACAAATTTGGTATCAATATTAATTTTATATTTTAATTTAAAAATTGCCTAAGAGAAAAAAATATGTTTTCCAGTGACATGAACAGATTTGAAGATTTTTTTCATTTGAGAAGATCTGATGATTGATATACAGAACTGGTTATGAAAAAGAACGAATATATATTTTATGAATCATTTGAAAATATAGAAGCTTCCGTTCTTCAGTTTTTATGTTTTATAAAAAAATTTACGTTTTTTTTTTATTCTAGATTCGCGCCCGTACAATCTTTTTTAATCAGTTTTAGTGCTCGCTATAATCTTGAAGGCAGCTATGAGCTATCAGGATTTAAAAAAGGCAGGGCTTTTTTTATGAATATATAACTGAATACCACTTCACTGTCGAATGGCTTAAAAAGTAATATGCATAAGATATCATACGTGACGGAAAAATCTATAAAGATGAGAGACTATAGAATGAAGATTGGTAAGATAAAAATAAGTGGCTTTTCAAAGTAAAGTTATGATCGTCGTAAAAAATTGCAGCGCAGGTAGATAGATATAGGTAGAATAGAATAGGCAAAAAATGCGTTTTTCTCCAAAATAGTTAAACTTTAGAGCAAAAGAGATAAATTTTTAATAAAGAAGTTCAAGTTTGAATGAAATAGTTTAAGTTTCAACCCAAAAAGATGAATTTGAAAAAATAGTGGAATTTTCCTTAAGATATTTAAACTTAGAAAAAAATAGTGAAATTTTTAACAAAGTAGATGAAATTTAAACATACAAAGATGAATTTTCTATCAGGGACGATTAATTTTCTACTAAAATATGAATTTTCAACAAAGTACATGAATTTTCAACCATGAAGATTAATTTTCTACTAAAAAAGAATGTTTTTGAAATTTTATAAATTTTCAAATGACTAGTTAAATTTTCAACTAAGAAGATTAATTTATGAACAAAAAGGCGCATTTCAAACAAAATATATCAATTTTTAACCGAATAGTTGAATTTTCGACGAAAAAGATTAATTTCCTTCGAAAAAGGTGGATTTTTAAATTTAAAAGTTAAATTTTAACAAGCAAGATTAATGTTTAAGAAAAAATTGAATAGTTAAATTTTCAGTTTAAAAAATTAATTTTCTGCAAAAAAATGAATTTTGAACTAGTTGTATTCAACCAAAAAGATGAATTATTCACCAAGAAGATTAATGTTCCATAAAAAAAATTACAAACAAATTTTTGAATTTCAGAGCCAAAAAGATGAAGTAGCTTCAAAGCAGTTTAATTCTCAACCCGAAAATATTATCTTTCCATAAAAAAGTTAATTTTATACCAAATAGCTAATTTTTTAAATAGTTTAATTCGTAACCAAGTACTTGTATTTTACACTAAAATGTTGATTTTATTTTACTGAATAATTCTCAAAAGAAAAAAAAAAAAAAAATTTCTACGAAATACTTCAATTTTCAACCAAAGAAATTAAATTTCAATTAGAATTATGAATCTTCAAAAAACAATGAACTTTCAACAAAATAGTTCAAAATTTTACCGAATAATTGAATTTTCAACTGAAACGATGATTTTTTAACGATGAAGATTAATTTTCATCTGAAAAGATGAATTTTTCACCAAGAAGATTAATTTTCTACCGAAAAGGACAAATTAAAAAAAAAAGCTTGTTGAATTTTAAGCCAAAAGATTAATTATCTTCAAAAAACTTTAATTTTTAACCCGAAAATATTATTTATCCATAGAAAGTTTATTTTATACCAAATATTTCACTTTTCAAATGAATAGTTCAATTTGTAACCAAATAGTTGAATTTTCCACCAAAATGTTGATTTTATTTTAATAGATAATTTTCGAACAAACAAAGAATGAATTTCTAACGAAATAGTTGAATTTTTAACCAAAGAAATGATTTTCCACTAAAATTATGAATCTTCAAAAAACAATGAATTTTTAATGAAAGAATTTAACATTCCACCAAATAGTTGAATTTTCAACCAAAAAGATATATTTCAATCAAGAAGATTATTTTTCAACCGGAAAGATAAATTTTCCACCAAGAGAATTAATGTTGTAACAAAAAAGATGAATTTTCAAATAGCAATATCAAATAAATATTTTAATTTGTAACCAAATAGTGGAATTTTCTACTAAAATATAAAATTTTTGTAATCAAGAAGATTAATTTTCAAGCGAAAAAATAAATTTTCCACCAAGAGAATTAATTTTGTAACAAAAAAGATGAATTTTCAAATATCAATATCAAATAAATAATTTAATTTGTAACCAAATAGTGAAAATTTCTACTAAAATAGCAGATTTTTTCAATCAAGAAGATTAATTTTCAACCGAAAAGATAAATTTTTCACCAAGAGAATTAATTTTGTAAGAAAAAAGATGAATTTTCAAATATCAATATCAAATAAATATTTTAATTTCTAACAAAATAGTGAAAATTTCTACTAAAATAGCAGATTTTTTCAATCAAGAAGATTAATTTTCGACCGAAATAATAAATTTTCCACCAAGAGAATTAATGTTGTAACAAAAAAGATGAATTTTCAAATATCAAATAAATATTTTAAGTTGTAACGAAATAGTGGAATTTTCTTCTAAAATAGTAGATTTTTTGCAACAAATCACATGACTTTTCAAAAAAATACATAAATTTTCAACCACATAGTTGAATTTTCAATTAGCAAATGGCAGTTTTCAATTTCCAACCACAAATATCAACATTTTCACTTTAAAGAATTAATTTCCAACCAAAAAAAGTATCTTCAACAAAATGAGTAAATTAATAATCAAAGAATTGCATTTTTAATTAAAATGATAAATCTTTTTTAAAAAATTCATTTTCAATAAAGAAGTTCCACATGTGAAAATTTTTGCATTTCTAACAAAATAATTAAATTTTCAATCAAATATCAGATTTTTTAACCAAGCGAGATGAATTCCAAACCAAAAATATAATAGGAGATTTTTCAACCAAAAAATTATTTTTCTCAAAAATAGTTGGATTTTCTTATTAGCATCAACTGTTGGGTTAGGAATAGATCGTTTCTTGTTAAAAATTGACGCATTTTGTTGAAAATTTGTCTTTTTGAGTAGAAAATTAATATATAGAATTCCTCAAAATAAAACCAAGAATCCAACGACCAAATTTGAAAACCCACGATAAAATTTTCCTATTGTGATTTAAAAAAATTCCTGAAATTTTTTTTTTTTCAGAAAATTAATCTTTGTGATTGCAAAATCATATTCTTGGTTAAAAATTTAACTATATGGTTGAATATTAAATTTTTTGTTGAAAATTCAATAATAACGCGTTGCAGAGTCATCTTTCGCAAAATTCACGATACGATACGTTACGTTACGTTACGTTACGTTACGTTACGTTACGTTACTTCCTCTGACCCCCCTCCTCCATTTACCCTATGATAAAAATGAGCTCTTTCATGAACAAATAATTCTAAACTAAAACTTAATTTTGTTAAAGTACCGAGATGTGTGATACATAGGTATAAAAGTTCTGACGTTATTTTTATCTCTGTTTTTAACTGATACTTACTTCTTGTTCATTTTAAGTGGCACAAAGTTTATAGCATAGACCGAGTTCAAACGTTTCTCGTTTTATGTCGTTTACGTGACACTGTCAAAAGCGTTCCCTTAAGAGAGGTGACATAATAACGTGTCAGATAATTCGCAGCAGTAAGTATCAGCTCATGATAATTGTCTCGCGGCGTGTATTTTCCTCAAGGCTTGTATTCCAATTATGCAAATTCGTGTTGATGAGGGTATTAATTAAACCTTTAAATTATTAAGAGAGGTGTTCAGGAGTTATAATAAGCTTATTTGCATTTAGCACCTTGCATGAAGAACCTGTATATAAATTTAAAGAATTCTAATCTTGCAATAAACTTTATAAGAAAATTACCTGATGTTATTTGATGTTCACCAGCTAAGAATTAGATCAGGCGATGTTGGATTTTGTGTGCATACTGGTCCATCTGCATAATTAGATTGTTCCATTGTTGTGTATTCTTCCTACCGTGTGGCATGAGTAGCTGACGTTACTGATGTTGACCAGGTAAGAACTTAATTGGAAGATGTTGGACTTTGTGTATATACTGTTGCATTTGCATAGTTATTTTGTTTTATTGTTGTACCTTCTTCTAACCGGGTTGTATGATTAGCTAATGTTAATGTCTGTAGAACAGGTAAGAATTTTATTTAAAACAGTTAAATTTTGTTGGTATACTGGTCCAACTCATCTTTATAGTTGGTTTGTACCATTTTTGTATCCTCTCCCAATCGTTTTGTATGATCGGCTGATGTTAATTGATGTAGAAGAAGTAAGAATTTAATTAGAAGACGTTGGA
>CAKNYM010052900.1:623361-640056 GCA_932195095.1 Andricus curvator
GCGTCTCTCCCACCAAGAGTCTCTACTCCACTCTAAGAGTTCGGGGTGGTGGTAAATTGTGACGTAATAGAATAGAATTTACCACTACCCCGAACTCTTAGAGTGGAGTAGAGACTCTTGGTGGGAGAGACGCAGCGAGCGGTCCACACGTGCTAAAAGAGCTGGACTTGAGAAATTTCCCCTCGCTGCCGACCTCTGGTCTAAAGAAACATAAAACATGACAGTAGTAATAGGCGCGCTTTAGTCAGACATCGATACGCTTCCGACGGATAGTATTGGTCCACTAACCGGGTGACCTATTTTAAAATTAGCCTTGACTTTGAAAGGTGATAATGCTCTTGGTAGGAGGAAAGAAAATTAATTTATAAATTTGCTATCTTACAAAAGTGCTCTTTATGATTGTACCTTTTATTTGAGCTATCAAACATTAACAAATCTTCAGTGTTTATTGAAATAATAATTTTTTCGTGCGAGCATACCTGATTTGAAACGGTTTCGATCTAGAGGAAAATAAAATCTGTCAGTAGTAATAGTTTTACTTTAGTCTGACCCGGATACACTACCAAAGTTAATTCATTCAGGGGTCATCCAAGTATACAATTAGACAATTTGGGGATTTCAATTTAAATAAAAAACAGTTTAATTGAATCAAAAAGGGCAACTTTTCAACGAAACAGCTAAACTTTCAACCAAATAGTTTAATTTATTACCAAATTGTTAAATGTTAAAGCCAAAATATAGAATTTTCTACAAAACAATTCAATTTTTAACTAAATAGTTGAATTTTTAGCACAAAAATACGAGGTTTATACAAAAGTTTTGATTTTCCAACAAATAGTTGAATTTTCCTTTTAGTAAAAAAAAAATTCTATGAAAAATGTTCAATTTTCAAACGAAAAAGACGAACTGGCTACAAAACAGTTGAAGTTTCAACTGAATATTTGATTTTTTGACAAAGAAAATTAATTTTTCACTAAAAAAGGATGAATTTTTAAAAAATAAATGCAGTTTTTAGCAAATAGTTAAATTTTCGAACATGAAGATTAATTTTCTAATAGAAAGATGAATTTTTAACAAATTTACATCAACACTAAAAATTCAATTATGCCAAAAGAAGATCAATTCTCAATAAAACATGAAATAAGTAAATTTACATTTTGCAAAATTACTTCTTAATATTGAAAAAGAATTTTCCTACCAAATATTAAAATGTTCTATCAAATTGTCAAATTTTCAAGCCAAATATTAAAATTTTCTATCAAATTGTCAAATTTTCGAGCTAAAAAGACGAATTTTCAATCAAACAGTTGAATTTTTAACATGCTATTTGAATTTTCAGTTAAAAAAATTAAGTTTTAAACCAAAAAAATGAATTTTTAAGACAGGAGTTCAACTTTTCGCCAAGGAGTTATATTTTCAACGAGTTTCGATGTATTTCCAACAAAATACTTGAATCCTAAACTGGAAAAGATTAATTTTCAACCAAACAGTTGCATTTTTAACATATGAATAGATTTTATACCTAAAAAGGCGAATTTCCAAAAAATACATAAATTTCTACATGAAATCAAGAGAATTAATTTTTAACCAAAAAATAAATGAAGCAAAGAAATTATGTTTTAAGAAATGAGTTTAACTTTCAACCAAATAATAGAATTTTCGAGCTGGAAATACGAATTTTCTACAAAACACTTGACATTTCAACCGGAAAATGTGAATTTTCAACAAGAAGCTTAAGTTTTGACTGAAACCGATTAATTTTTGTCTAGAGAGTCGTATTTTTCACGAAAAAAGATGAATTTTTAACCAAAAATTTAATAGTGGACATTTCAATCAAAAATAGTTGGAAATCATATAGTATCCCATATAGGGGACAAGGAATTAAAAATCAAAAAAAAATACCTTACATAATTTTTGGATGGCCACTTAGTTGTTTATTTATTTATTATATCGTGCATTGATAAATATGACATTTAATATTAATATTAATATTACGAGAAACTACTAATATTAGTATGTTAATTAGATGTAATTAGAATCAATAATAAACAATTATCTATAAAGTAGCCCCACCCAAAAGACTTTAGGTAATTTATACTCAGCCCCTAAGAGGATGACCTATTGAAAATTAGGCTTGACTGGAAAAGATGATAGCGCCGTCCAGAATATAAATAAAAATATATTTTTTCAGACCTTTGTAAACCTTATTAAATTCTGCGTTAAATGAGCCATAGATGAAGTTATTTGGCCTGGTGGGTCTTGAATTCTCACGTGAGGAAGACAACAATAAAATTCTGATTTTTAAGGAATTTTGTACTTTAAGTTGAACTTTTGCCAGAAGCTATGAAAATTAATTTATTGATTTGATATTTTACGAAACTGATCTTCAGGATTTCACCTTTAACTTGAGCCATCGAACATGAAAACATCTTCAGAGCTTCATGGAATTATAATTTCTGTGTTCGAACAAGCACTTGTCAGGAGTTGAAGTACAAAACTCCTTAAAAATCGGAATTTCATTTTTGTCTTTCTCGCGCGATAATTTGATACCTACAAGGCCAAAATACGTCAGCTGGAGCTCATTCAACGCAGAATTAAATAGGCTTTTCCGGTTGTAACAAAATTTATTTGTATCTATAATCTGGACAAGGTTATCGCCTTTCAAAGTCAAGGGTAATTTTTAATAGCTACCTGGTTAGTAGTCCGATATTATCCGTCGGTAGTGTGATTGGAGTTGTATTTGGTTATTTTAAATTTAGTGGATCTACAAAATCAGGGAATGGAGTGTAATTCAATCGCTGGTGTCAAGTTGATCAATTTAAGCTTTCAAATTTTAGAGCGCTTCCAGAGATGGAGAGCTTTTACATTTCTAGAGAGGTAATTTCAAGGACATTTTTCCGAATTTTAAATGCTTTTAACTCTGTCAAATTAGACTTTTATTCTTTTTTATTTGCGAAAATTTACGGTTCTAGGTATTGCAATTTGAAGAGGAATGGTTACGTAACTTTGTAGTCTAAAGTTATATCTCTAGATATAATGTATCCTATAAATTTTAGATGAATCGGTTGAGTATTGTAGGCTACAGTGCGAAGGAACTGCTAAAAAAAATTCAAGTTTATTTGATTAATTTGTTATTAATTCCGAAAGGTTTTATGAAAACTGAACTTGGTGGCAAATAACTAGTGCCAATCTTTTTAATCTGAAGAATTTGAAAAGCTTCAAATCAACATTAGTATTTAAGTCAACATTTTCGATCAGTGAAATACCGTTAAAGCTAGTGACTAATTGACGATTTTCCAAAAAATTACGGGATTTATTCATGTGCGGTGAAAGAGATTAGAGTTGAACTTTGAATAGGTCAACCAATGAAAGACAAACATGATCCACGCAGAAATTTCCCCAAATCCAAAGTTTAAAGTAGTGCTTTTCGCAAGTGCTAATATTGATGCAGCAAACTGTTTGCCCTTGCAGAAGAGCTCAGGTCTATCTTCACACCCATCCTTTCCCCTAGGATCTCCTTAAGTTGAACCCTTAAGTTGTACCCTTAAGTTGTACCCTTAAGTTGTTTCCTTAAGTTTCACAAAGTGAAATTTACAGTTTAGCCGATGGCTTGTTCATAAAGGTCTCGAGGCGAGGACACCAAACTTGTTCAATATTCCACTGGGTTCTCAGAGATACATACTTAAGCGTCGTCAATTCGCAGGCATTTATCGCAAGGAGAGAAACTGAGAGTTGGTAACTTTAGGGAAGGAATTCTCGCAGGATTTTGTTTATTTGAGATAAATTTAAAACAAGGTCTTGGAAGGTTTTTTTTTTAATTTTAATAAAACTGTCCGATAGAATTGATACCACTTTTTTCAACGTCAAGAATTGGATCAACATTAACCAGGACATCAGAGATACACATGCTAGGAAAGATTTTTTTTATTATTTGTCGTAAACATGATAACCTTCTTGTAATATTACTAACTCGACTAAAAATATCTACAATCTGTCTTTTTATAGTTATTCTATTAAAAAAAAAAGCTTAATTTCACTATAGAAAAATTGAAACGACAAATTCGTGAAATGGAAATTTCTGATGTTCACAACCATCCAAATTTAAAAAAAACAAGCAATTAGAATCAAAAGTTTTCTTTTTTCTTCACTAGATAATGATGACTATTAAAATATCATTGAATATCAAAATGCTCTCAATCGTAAACCTAATTTGACACAAACTTTCTTGAGAAAAAACTACAGAATATTTTACAGATCAAAAATTCTAATAACCTTGATTTACAGATTAATGAACATAAAACATTGTATTCGAATAATCCAGAAATTTCCGACCCTTGGATTATTAATTGTACAAATACTCAGATGCCTGACCAAGTTAACGATATTCTTAGGTTAGGTGATAAATTTAGCTCCACTTTTTCAAACTCAAAAAATCAACACATTCTTGAAATTGTGAAAGATGTAGAAACTAGCGTTGATAAAATTCCAGATAAATTACAAGCAGAATTAAGAAATGAAATTCTTTCGCTATCTTATTAATACATAAAGAAACCTAGCATAATTTCTGATTCAGATAGAATTATTTCTAAAAATATTGCTGAACTTAAAACCTTTTTTAAAGGGCATAAGTATCTTTTTATAACACGTGCTGATAAAGGTAATGTTACTGTTATCCATAATAAACAAGATTAATATAACAAAATGGAATTGATGTTGAATGATAACACAACTTATAAACAAAAATTTATTATAACCCCTTAAAGTCTATACAAAATAAAACTTTTAATAAAAATAACAAATGGCGACTAAAAGGTTTTTTAGGCTCTAACATAGAGAGACAAGATCTTATTACAGAAGATACTAATCTGGCTAGAATTTATGGACTTCCTAAAATTCATAAAAATGATTTTCCTTGGAGACCTGTTATTAGCACTATTAATTCTCGCACATATATGGCTAAGGTTCTTAATAATATTTTAAACTCTGCTCCTCCTAAACCTAAATCTTTGATTGAAAATGCTACTGATTTCAAACAAAAACTTCATAAAATCATTATTCCTTTCTGATTACATTATGATATCTCTCTTGATGTAACTACTCTCTTTACTAACGTTCCTGTAGATTTGGTTCTTAATAGTATTGAAAAAAGATGATGTATAGAATTCCTGAAAATAAAACAGGAATCTAACGATCAAATTTGGACAACCACCACAAAATGGTCCTATTGCAATTCCTAAAAAGAAAACAAAAATTTGTTTCTTTAAACAAAAATGAAAGCGAGGAAAGAAAAGAAGGAAAGAAAATTTTCAAACAATGATAAAAAACATGAGAACAAACTTTTTATTTTAATTGATCAACAAACTAATGTTCAAGAGCAAAATTTAAATTTACACAAGATTTTTGAAGAGAAAGATAAGGATCCTTGGTTTGTAAATTTGGCAAATATTCAAATTCCTGATTCGGTTATAGATATTCTCAGAATAGGTAGAGGTTTTATTAACCATGTGATAAAAAGTAAATCGAAACAAATGATGGAAATAGTCAAAGATGCTGAATCAAGTATACAAAAAATTCCAATATTAGATCAACAAGATTTCCGATACAAGGTTTTACACTTGTCAAAGAGCTTTGTTGATAAGAATTGTTTGCACATATTTGTATTGATCGTAAAATTGCTAAAGGTTTCAAGATAACGAAAGGTTTCCTTAAAAACAACCCTAATATAATTTGCATTAATGCTGATAAGGGCAATATTACAGTTTGTATGAAGAAATCAGATTCTATTAGGGATATGAAGGATTTACTTTCCAATCGTGATAACTTTGATTTATTGAATGAAAATCCGTTGAAACAATTAAAAAGAGACACTGTCAAGATTCTAGACAATTGGAGAAAGAAAGGACTTTTGGGAAAAGATATAAGATTGACTGATATAAATACCGAAGACACGGTTATTGCAAGATGTTATGGGTTGAGAAAGTTTCATAAAGATGGATATCCGTTGAGAATGGTTATTTCAACTATTAACACTCCTACGAAATTTTTAGAACAAAACTTTAATTTGATACCTAAAGACTCCATTACAACTTCTCAGTAAAATATTAAAAATAGCTGGGAATTCCAAAAAATTATTATTAAAAAACTGTTCCTGATGACCAGGTAATGATTTCTTTGAATGTTGTTGCAATGTTTCCGAGTATACCCTTTGAATTAGTTGAACAGACAATTTAAAATAGATGGGACAATATGAAAACACGAACTCGATTAAGTCAAAAAGATTTTATTGAAGGGATAGTTTTCACTATGAACTCAAATGTTACTTTGTTTGTTTTTGATTTGTTGAATTCTAATTGTGATATGTTGCTGAGTCAACTTTTGTGGGTGAATAATAAATAATTAAGAAAAAGGATATTCATAACAATATTTAAATTCTCTCTGTGAAATTAAATGTGGGACAAACCTAGAGCTCTGTCAACTAAGTTATTGATCACTGCAATTTTGTTTTGAAAAGGATGAGCCGAAAAGAAATTTAAAATTCTACCTGAATATGTACTTTTCCTATACCAATTGGTAACAATATTACCATCCTGACCCTTAATTACTTCTACGTCCAAAAAACTGATTCTATTATTGTTCTCTATTTCATGGGTGAACTGAAGTTTTGAATGAAAACTATTAAAAGCATCAAAAACTGCCTTTAACTTTGCTAGAAGAACACATAATAAGGTATCATCAACATACCGAAAGTAAAAGGGGAAAACAAAATCCAGCTTCTTGAAAGCAAAGACCTCCAAATCTTCCATAACTATTTCTGCTAAAATCGGAGAAATGACTGAACCTATGGAAGTACCGAATTTTTGCCTATAAAAAGATCCATTGAATTTAAAATAAGTTGAGTTCATAATGAAAACTATCCCTTCAATAAAATCTTTTTGACTTAATCGAGTACGTGTTTTTATATTATCTCATCTATTTAAAATTGCCTGTTTAACCAACTCAAGGGGTATACTTGGAAACATTGCAACAACATTCAAAGAAATCATTACATGGTCATCAGAAACAGTTTTTTGAATAATAATTCTTTGGAATTCCCAGCTATTTTTATTATTGTATTTGGAAGTTGTAATTGAGTCTTTAAGTATCAAATTAAAGTTTTGTTCTAAAAATTTCGTGGGAGTGTTAATAGTTGAAATAACCAATCTCAAAGGATAGCCATCTTTATGAATCTTTCTCAATCCATAACATCTTGCAAGAACTGTGTCTTCGGCATTTATATCAGTCCATCTTATATCCTCTCCCAAAAGTCCTTTCTTTCTCCAATTTCTAGAATCTTGAATGTGTCTCTTCTTAATTGTTTTAACGGATTTTCATTCAATAATTCAAAGTTATCACGATTGGAAAGTAAATCCTCCATATCCCTAATATAATCCGATTTCTTCATACAAACTGTAATATTGCCTTTATCAGCATTCATGCAAATTATATCAGGGTTGGTTTTAAGGAAATCTTTTGTTATCCTGAAACCTCATTTTTCTTTCCTCTTTTTCGTTTTTGTGCAAAGAAACAAATTGTTTTGTTTTTAGGAATTGCAATAGGAGCATTTTGTGGTGTTTGTCCAAATTTGATCGTTCAATTCTTGTTTTATTTTCAGGAATTCTCTACATTAATAATATTTATTATAGACAAACTTTTGGAACTCACATGGGTTCTCCTATTTCAAACAATTCAGCTAACATGGTAATGCAAGATTTAGAATTAGAGATTTTCAGTAAACTAGACTTTCAAATCCTTTCCTACTTCCGTTATGTAGATGACACATTTTTAATTATTCCTGAAGACAAAATTGAAGTTACTATCGAAACTTTTAACTCAATTCATAAAAGATTACAATTTACACATGAAATAGAAAATGATAATACTATTAACTTTCTTAATATTAGCATTATCAAAAATGATAATAGTACCATCTCTACTAATTGGTCAAATTGGACAAAAAATAGCTATTATGAAGAACTTAGTTGATTCAGCTATTCTACTCTCTGATAATAAATTTCATAATGATAACTTAAAAATAGTAAAACATTATCTTTTCTTGAATAACTTTCCTCTAAATATTATTGATAAATAAATTGATAATAGATTGAAAGAACTTCATAACAAAAACAGAATCAATAACTCTAATAACACTTTAAAAAAAGAATTTGATCCTAAAAGCAATATCACTATTCCATACTATGGTAAAATTTCTGAAAATATAAAAAGACTTTCAAAAAATTATAAAATTAGCACCACCCTTAGTATAATTCTAAAGTTGAGTGAAGAACGCCAGGATCGTGTTAGATTAAACTACAATAATATTCTTAACGACCACTTATAAAATAATATTAATGATAATATTTCTCACTTTTTCCTTTGGGATGAAATTGAAGTTTTGCACCAAGAGAATCTTCCTATAAAAAGAGCCTTTGCACAAATGGTTTTTATTAAAAAAGAACTAGATAACTGTCTCAATAAAATCACTGATCTTGACCATCTTAACGAATCTTACAATTTTATTCCAGAATTATTTTGATGAAATTTATAACAAATTCTTAACAATTAAGTTCCTTTCTTGAACTTTCATACAATATTGAATACAATAAAATTAACTTATCTTGCTTGTTTCAATTTATTAAATAACCGTTTTCAACTCTTCAGCTGTTATATTACTTTTCAAATTTGGCGCATTTTTCTTCACTTATATATAGAAATTTCTCTCTTTCAGACGGCCCAGCCAAAAATGTTCTCAAAACAAGGAAAATAGGGTGATCTTCCACAAAAATAGGTCTTGAAATTTGTAGAAATCTTAGGAATTTCTTCAAATTTCAAGACTTCAAAAAATAGTTGAATTTTCAACCGAAAAAGATTAATTTTATACCTGAAGAATGTATTCCTTTTAGAAAGTTATTTTAGGGAAAATCCTTGGCGGAAAATTTTTTGCCAAAAAGTGCAGTAAACTAAAACTGTTTTTACAGGAATCTACAAATAAAGGCAATAAATTACAAGCGAAATTATAGGAAAGTATAAATTTTTTCTATTATTGAGACGAATTCTGTACTTTTTATGTACTTTTTCTACATTGTTGTATTTTGTTGTAGTTTGAATGTTTAAACTTCAAAGGAATGGTAAAATGTTAAAAGACCATAATAAATAATCGCTATTAAAAAAAAAACTATTGTTTGAAGTTTTTTTTTCAAATATATAGCAATCGATTGGAAACCATATATGCCATTGCAACATTTTTTATATTTCTTATCCTAGGTCGAAAAAGTACCACTTTTTGACACTTGAAGTTTCAATTTTAAACTTTCAAATTAAAGGTTAAAAAATGTTGATTCAAACGCTCATTAATTTTCGCGTATGAACCTAAAGCTTTTAAAACTTTTCCAATAAAATCTTTTTAATTGAAAGCCGTTAAACTGCAAAATTTCAATTTTTAACTTTTATACATTATACAGTTGAAATATTTAAAGAATAGAAATCCGCGCTATCATTTTCAATGCTATGAATTGAAGAATAAATAAAAAAATGTATACATTTTCCATTTATGTCATTTTAAGCAATTTGAAGATAGAAACATTAATTTATACCTTATAATTTGTTTTAAAATCTTTTTAAATATTTTCTTAAAAATTCGTTTTAAAATAAAATCAATTAAAAACTTTCCATAAATCTAATAATAATTTTATTATCATTCAAAACCCTTCAAAATGCTTAAAAAGCTAATAATTTCTGTGTTGGGCATCTTCAAAAATCTTCATTGTGTTTTAAATGTTTTGAAATCTTTTCAGGTTTTTAATTATTTTGAAATCTTTATAAAAATTCTAAATACATTTTAAGCTTAGTCGATTATTTTCCAAATAATTAACTGTTCAATTGTTATTATTTGTTCATAAAATTTTTTAAATCTTTTTTAATATTCTGTTAAAGTTTATTTTTCAATGTAAAAAGTAATTTTAAATTTTTCCAGCGCAGTTAAGATTTTTTTTTATTTCTCAAAACCTTTAAAGATCAATGAAAGGCTTTAAAATTTTATTTCGAAATCTTCAAAAATTTAAATTTATTTTTTTATTGTTCGAAACAGAATCTAGTTTTTACGCTGAAAAACCGTATTTTTTAGAAAATATTTGAATTGCAAGCCGTGAAAGATGAATTGTTGAAAAAAGTTAATTTTTAACCCAGAAGGATGAATTATTAACCAGATATTTGAATTTTCAAGATAAAGAGACGAATTTTTAACACAAAAGTTGAATTTTCAACCGAATAATTGAAATTTCTAGCTAAGGAGATAAATGTTCAAACCAAAGAGACCAATTTTCAACAAGATTTGAATTCTTAACCAAAAAAGTGTTTTAGTCAAGAAAGAAACAAAATTGTTGAATTTTCAAGCCCAAAAGACGATTTATTATTTAAGAAAGCCCGGAAATATGAATTTATTAGAAAAGTTCATTTTTAACCAAAAAGTTAAATTGTCTGTCAATTTGTTGAAATTTTGTGGCAAAAAGACGAGTTTTCTATAAACCAGTTGAATTTTCATCCAGAAATTATACATTTTTAAACAAGAAGATTAATTTTCTATCCAAAAAGATGAATTATCAATAAAACGCATAAATTTGCAACCAAACAGTTGAATTTTCAAATAGAAAAGACCAATGACCTAACAATAATTTAACAGTTAAATTTGCAATTGAAACAATAAATTTTTAAGAAAAAATACGAACTCTCAACCAAAGAGATAAATCTTCAACCAAAAAATGAAATAATTAAAAAGTAGTTCAACTTTTAACGAAAAAAAATTATTCTCCGACAAAATAGTTAAAGTTTCATCCAAATAATTAAATTTTTAGGCAAAAGAGATCAATTCTAAACTAAAAATATAATAGTAGACTCGTAAATTGAAAAGAATTAACTTTTAATAAAAAATATGACATTTCTACCAAAGATGAATTTTCAATCCAAAATGACGAATTTTCTATCCAAAGAGAAAAATGTTCTACAAAACAGTTGAATTTTCGATTATAAAACTGACTTGGTAGGGATTACTAAAAAATCTCGAAAAATAAAATTCCCGACAATGTCAAATTCCCGAATAATAACATTCCCGAATAATAAAATTTCCAAATATTAAAATTCCCGAATTGGGAAATTTCCCAATAATAAAATTCCTGAAGTATAAAATTCTCGAATAATGAAATTTTTTAATAATAAAATTCCTGATCCGTTGATAATAATATTACCGAATTGAAAAATTCCCGAATAAAAAAATTGGCGGTAGTTAATAATATTACCGAATTTGAATATTCCCGAATAATAAAATTCGCGATGGCAAATTGCCGAATTATAAAATATTCAAACTAGAAAATTCCCAAATTACAATGTTCCAAAATTTAAACCATTAAAAATTCTTGTTATAAATATTAGTTATTTATTAAAAATACAATCATTAAATATTTTTATAATTTTAGAAACATTAAACATTAAAAATAATTTCTTTTTTACAAAAATATTTGATTACTTTATTTTTGATAAATATATAAAATTAAAAAATTCTTTTATTGTTTACTTTCGGGAATTTTCTGTCGGGAATTTCATTATTCGGGAATTTTTAAATTCGGTTATATTATAAACTGTTCGGGAATTTTATCATCCCACTTAAAAAAAAATAGTTGAATTTTTCACCAATACTACTATGAATATTTAGATGAATTATGCAAAAATTAACAAATATTTTTTTCGAGAAAAAAGTTTGAAAAAAATAAATTAAAAAAGTATCTTAGGAAAAAATTGAAACAGGTCAATATTATCAAAGGGAGTTTCTAGTACAATCAACACACGTTTTCAAAATTTTTTTGGAAACTTAAAAAATTGTAAATGACCAGAACGTGTAAATTTACAAAAACAAAAATATATGAAGTGCATTTTCTGAAAACGACCACCTTTGATTTTTTCTTGATTTTTTTTAAAGATTTATAGTAATATAAGCGAGATATCCTGTGAGTTTTGCTCTCGCTAAACTATTCCTTCAGATGAAAAAACGTATTTTTCATAAAATATAATAAATTGTTCAAAATACCAATTTTTTCATAACCTTTTCAGTTTTATATCTTGAAGAATAAATATTTGTATACTGTTATAATACTTTTTTATGTTTTTCGTATACTTTTTTCTTTTTAAAAATATCAGATCTTTCTGATTTTTAATAAAAAAAATTGATGAAATTATGAGGGAAAAGAAGCAGAAAAAAAATAATCGAAAAAGGCAAAAATAGTAAATAAGTTGAATTTAAGATTTAATTCATCAAAATAGACCAGCAAAAACCATAATTACATCAGTTTGCTGATATAAATTCTTTAACTGTATATTCTGTTAATCACGACTGTTGTAAATATCCTGAGATTTATTACGAAATGAAAACGTCACAAAAGCGATGGAAAATTTAACAAAATTTTCCGAAATTGTAACGGAGTTTTCGGTACTTAAAACGTAAAACTTTTTTGATAGAAATTTCAAAAATTTTAGAATATATACGTATGTACAAGACCAAAAAGATTTCAAATTTTAATAAAAAACAGTTGAATTCACAATCAACAAAAAGTGGAATTTTCAACCGAAAAAGATTTTCAGTCCTAATAGAAAAAAATGCAATCATATTGTGATTGCATTTTATGTGATGAGGCATATTTTCTATTAAACACTTGGCTTTTCAACCCGGAAATATGAATTTTCAACCAAAAATATAATAGTAGACTTTTCAATTAAAAATAAGTAACTTTCAATGAAAAAAGTTTCATTTTTTTATTAGGTTTTATTAATTAAGTTCGCATTTAAGGAGAAACGGAAAGTTTCTTAAAGACAGAGAAAAAATAGAAATTTATTAAAAAAGGATAGAGAGGGGAATAGGGGAACGAGTGTGAAATCTGATTGTTTAGTTTAACCTCTCTTATTTTACGAGGCAATATAAACTGAGCATTGAAAATGATGAAATTTAGTAGAGCGAAGAGAAGTTAAAATGAAGCAATATATCATGATATACTATAAACTTTATTCGAGCGAAACTCTAAATTAAATAGAATAAAACACAATATTTTTCGATAGATTAGGTACTTCATTTTTGCTGTGATTAAGTGAATTAATGAGGCTCTGTAATTATATAATTTACATAACGCTAAAAGAGACATGTCCGTGATAAAATCATATTTTCAAAAAGTATATCACACTGCCAAACGTCATACGTGGAAAATATAAATGTAAATAACAATTTATTTTAAATGCTCGGAAAAATTAAAATTTGTGATTTTATTTTACAAGTGAAGCATCTAAATATGACTTTACATTCTGTTCAAAATTCCTCTCTTTAGGATGAAAATTTAATTACTTGGTTAAAAGTTGATCTACTTTTTTTTAAATGTATTTCTTTTTGGTTTAGGATTCATAATTTCAGTTGATAATTCGTCTCTTTGGTTGGAAATTTACCTATTTTGTTAAAAAATTTTTGTCTTTTTAGTAGAAGATTAATGTTCTCTGTCGCCATTTTTTGTTGAAAATTCAACTATTTGGTTGTAAATGAACTTTTTTGTTTCAAATTAATTTTTTGGGGTTAAGCATTCTATTGTTCTGTAGAAAGTTTGTCTTTCTGGTTTGATAATTCATCTTTTTTTGTGAAAAAATGCGACTGTTTGGTTGAAAGATCATTTTTTTAAATTGAAAATTCAACTGCTTTAGTAGAAAATTGAAGATTTTTGTTGAAAATTAATAATTGCGACCTAAATATTGAATTATTTTGTAGTACTTTCTTGTTGAAAATTAATATTTGGGAGTTAAAAATTCAACTGTTTTTCTACGACAGTGGAAAATCCGCCTTTTCGGCTTGAAAATTCAATAATTTTTGAACTAAGCAGTTGCATTTTTAACCAAAGGGAATGAATTTGCTACCAATAAGATAATTTTCTACGAAATAACACGAATTTTCAAGTGAAAAAGATCGATCTTTAATTAAAATGTCAATTTTCAACAAAAAATGTAATACTTACATTTTCAGGAAAAAAGTAATTATTCTTGAAAGAAGAATTGAGCAAAGTAGTTCAATTTTCGATCAGAGAGATGAATTTTTAATTGAAATGATGAAACTACAGATAAAGTGAATTTATAAGAAAATAGTTCCACATTCAACCGAATGATCGAATTTTTGAAAAGAAAGTTGATTCTTTTTCAAGATAAGTAATTTTGAAACAAAAAGAGGAATTTTCCATCAAGGGAACGAACTAAAATAGTTGAATTGACAACCAAGTCAACCAAATGGATGATCTTCCACAAAAAAATGAATTTTTAAAATCCTAGTTAAATTTTTGACGCTTGAGTTGCATTTTCAACAAAATGTGCAAACTTTGTTTCCCGTTAGCAAATTTATATGCTTTCTCATATAGAAAGCATTAGTTTTTTTTCAATAATAGACTACCTAAAGTCTTCACTTTGATCAATTTAAAAAGAGAAATTTACAAAAAATACAAAATAACAAAATAATACAACACATTTTTTAAAGACAAAGACAAATCAGACAAATCAAATTTTGAATTCGAAATGATAATTTTTCGAGCTGGAAAAGGGAAGGGAAAAGTTCTGTCGCACCCTATCCTTTTGCCAGCTTTATGATTTTTTTTAAATTGTCAGAATTATTCTATTTGAAAATTTATGATCAAAAAATCTTTTCTATTTATGCGTCGTCAACTTTGAATTATGTCGATGAAAACAGTTTTCCTGTTAGAAACAGATGATTCATATATTATAAATGAGCATAACTTCCTTAATCTTCAAGAAAGTGTATTAATAATATGGATCAATCGATTTTCCTTGAATCAAGGAATCTTTTCCGTGCTTGTATCAATTGTAAATTATGTTAGTGAAAAAAGTTTTACTACAAAAAACCGTGTTTTTAAATATTATGCATAACCATAGCTTCCTTACTCTTCAATAAAATTTGTCAATGCCATAGATCAATCGATTCGTCTTAAATCAACACAACTTTTCTATTCTCGCATCAACTTTAAGTTATGACAATGAGAAAATTTTTAGTATAAACATCGATTTTTAAAATATATAAAAAATCTGCCCGCTTCGCGGGCACATTCTCATCGCGCGCTTGGCGCGCGGCTCGCTTCGCTCGCAAGTTTGAGCGCGCCTAGGGCGCGCAACTGTTGGATCTCGCGCTTCGCGCTCGATCATATATTTATCTCGCGCTTCGCGCTCGATTATGTATTCACCTCGCGCTACGCGCTCGGGCGTATCTACATCGCGCTTTACGCTCGGTTGCTCTAGATTTTTCAACTTCGTGTTCGACTTCGATGAAAAGAAAAAGTTTGTTTGCAAATATTATAAAATTATCAAAACCTCTACATATTAAGTGATTGTTAAATTTGTTTTTATTTTAGACTGAAAAGGAACTTCATTTACTCAAGGTTCTATCGACCTTAAGGAACACATTCTCATCCAGACACTCGCGCTTCGCGCTCGATATTTGATTTGAAAATCATTTGAACCTTGCGTTCCACGCTCGGTTCTGTGCATTTGATTTTTCTATTTTCAATGCTTTTTTTTACGAATAAAACAAAAACTACGCGTCATATCAAAAAGTGAATGATAAGAAATTTGTAGATCTTTTTTGGGTGCACAATTTTGGTGGAATGATCTTTTCTCGTATCTTGCATAGTTTCACAGCAAAATGGAATTTTTGATTATTTTTTTGTGCGATCAAAATTTGAATTTTTTATTTTTCAAAAAATTCAAAAAGTTGTTATAAAAATATTATAGGGCGTTCAAAAAGCAACGTTTTTCTCCTCCTGACTTTTTTTCATATCGTGCGTTTTTCGGCTTAAAATGTACATTTTCGTTTGTTTTTTGGAATTTTGAAAATGCTATAACTCCAGTAATTTTTGTTTTATCACGAAAAGTCATTAGAATATTTTGTTCGTCATTTTGCGTACTACTAATAACCATACATAGAATTTTTAAATCTTAAAAAAAAGTGGTCTCAAAAATTTTCAAAATGTGCTCACTTTTTGAATTTTCATCCAAAATAGCTGGTTAACGAACTCGTTCTCTATTTTTCGGCCATAAAAAAGTGTGCCAAAGCTCAATCAAATCTGATCATTTTTTCGAAAGTTATCGTGGCTACAGACAGACAGACAGACAGACAGACTGACAGACAGACAGACAGACAGACAGACTACAGACAGACAGACACCTTGGTAAAAACCGTTTTTTCTGGCTCAGGGGGTCTCAAAACGTGGAGATTTGATGAAAACCGACTATGTCAAATTTTACATAAAACCAATACCTTCTCATTAGAATGAGAATGTAATTACCATAACTCCCCTACTCTTTAATAAAATTTATTAATATTGTAGGTCAATCGATTCATCTCGAACCAAGGAACCTTTTATATTCTTGTATCAACTTTGAATTATATTGAAGAAAAAAGTTTTACTATAAAAAATCATATTTTCAAATATCATGCATTGCCATAGCTCCCGTGCTCTTCAATAAAATCTATTAATGTTATAAGTCGATTGATTTGGCTTGAATCAACACATATTTTCTGTTCTTGCATCAACTCTGAATTATGTTAATGAAAAAAGTTTTACTATAAAAAACCGATTTTCA
>CAKNYM010052900.1:650607-675032 GCA_932195095.1 Andricus curvator
ATTATTTGGTCGTTTGAGAAATCATAAAGTGATTAAAATTATAATGAAAATTATAGCATCCGAATGTTAAATTCCATAATGAAAACAGATTTTTCTTTACTTTCGGATTAAACTTAAAAATTTTTATTTGACAGATAAGGTTGTTTCATTACAGATGTTACAGAGAGAAACAGTATTATTTGGTCGTTTGAGATCTCATAAAGTGATTGAAATTATAATGAAAATTATAGCTTCGGAATGTTAAATTCTACAATGAAAACAGATTTTTCTTTACTTTCAGATTAAAGTTGAAAATTCTTATTCCACAGATTAGGTTTTTTCATAGCAGATGTTACAGAGAGAAAAAATATTTTTTGGTCGTTGGACAAATCATAAAGTGATTGAAATTGTAATGAAAATTATAGCATCGGAATGTTAAATTCCACAATGAAAACCGATTTTTCTATACTTTCAGATTAAACTTGAAAATTCTTATTCCACAGATTGAGTTGTTTCATTACAGATGTTACGAAGAGAAACAATATTATTTGGTCGTTTGAGGAATCATAAAGTGAGTAATATTATAATGAAAATTATAGCATCGGAATGCTAAATTCCACAATGAAAACAGATTTTCCTCTAATTTTAGATTAAACTTGAAAATTCTTATCCGACAGATAGTGTTATTTCACAACAGATCTTACAGGGCAAAACAATAGAATTTGGTCGTTTCAGAGGTTATAAAATAATTAAAATTATGAGGAATTGTATAGCATCGGAATGTTAAATCCTGAATTAAAACTGATTTTCATTTAATTTCAGATTAAATTTGAGAATTGTTATTCCACAGATCAGATTATTCCATAGCAGGATTGCAGTTAATGCATCGGAATGTTATTTCCTCAACTGAAACTGGTTCCCCTTTACCTCCAGATCAATCTTGAACAATTTTATTCCACAAATTGGGTTATTTCATAACAGATGTTACAGAGCAAGACAATGGAATTTGATCGTTTAAAACATCATAAAATGATACCATTATAAGGAATAAAACGTGATAATGGTTTGTGTTTCTGAGTTAAATATGCAGGGGGGATGATTTGCATGAAGATTGGCCAGAACCCATTAACAGGGTTCTGTACACTATATATGGAAGCAAAGTTCTGGCGGTAATTGCGGCGTTATTAAATCATACAGCGTCTTAATTAATATATCTCTTAAAGTCAGGAGAATGATAAAGTTAGAAGGAAAACCGCCGAAGGTTCGCGGTGGAAGGAGATTTGCCTCTAGGTAACTTCAATTCCACCGTTCCTACTTCCAATCCCTGTGAGATCTGAACTTAAATAACTCGTTCGACAGACTTGCGGATCTTTAATAAGATCACTAGACGATATTCGACCTCGGGTTCCTACTAATCCGATTTATCTGCAGACCCTGCCTCCAAAGCGAACCCGTTTGTCAAAGCTCGATTAATTTCATCGAGGTGAGGAAACTCTTTGGACACAAATTCCTCTATGTAAATGTTTCTGAGATTCAATTACTTTGGGTAAGATATCTTAATATAGGAGCATTTTCTTGATAGATATGAATCCGATAGTGGCTGAATTACTTTCAAATATCGTCCTGGAGAGAAAGGATATAAAGGAGAGAAAATTTACTGTGAGAGTGGAGACTGGAAAAAGGGGACTGAATCGATAAAAAGTGGTCAGCAATATTTAGACTGTTTCCTTTCGCAAATTAATTTTTTTATGTCATTCTTGTCTATGTTTTGCATCTTTTTATAGGTGATTTTATCTATTTATTATATTATCTTGTCCAACAATATTAAAAATTTATAAATCACTGAGGAAACATCATTGTATCTACACTACTTACGGATAGTATCGGACCACTATGATAACGTTGTCCGGAATCTTAGCAGAAGCTAATAAAATCAATGGTTAAATTAATAAATAATTACATTCATTTTTCTCGCTCCTGCCAAGAGTTGAAGTTGAAGTAGAAAATTCGATAAAAATCAGGTTTGTTTTGTCTTTCTCATGTGATAATTCAAAATGGGTTAAAGTACTTCAACTAAGGCGCATTTAACGTCAAATTTAATAAGCTTTCCAACTGGTTTAAAAAAATATTTATATATATATATATATATATATATATATTGTGGACAGCGCTATCATCTTTCAAAGTCAAGGCTAACTTCTAATAGGTCACCCGGTTAGCAGTTCGATACTATCCGTCGCTAGTGTATCAGTGTCTGACTAAAGCATGACTATTACTACTTTCAGATTTTATTTTCCTCTAACCCGAATCCATTTCAACTTGACCGTTTTGTGAATAAAAAAATAGGTTTTGTGAAGTTATTAATAATCAAAATTGTAGGGTTGTTGAAAAAATACAAATTCTTTTTTCAAGCCTATATAACTTTTTACTTAATTGAGATTGAAAATTAAATTAATTAAAATTCATGAATTTTGTAGAAAATTTACTTGTTGTTAAAAATTTATATTTGGGTGTTAAAAAGTTAAATGAAATCTTTTTTGGATGAAAAATGCAACTATTTTTTTAAATAATTTGTCTTTTTGATATGAAAATTCATCTTTTTTAGTAGAAATTTCATCTTTCTTGCATAAAAGTAAAACTATTAGATTAAAGGTTCAACAATTTTCTTGAAAAGTCATTCTTTTCGGTTGAAAATTCCACTTTTTTGTTGCAAATGTGGTCTTTTTAGGTTCAACATTCAAGTATCTTCGTAGGAAATTTACTTCTTGTTTAAAACTCATATTTTGATGTTGAAAAGTCAAAATCAAATAATTTTTGGATGAAAACTCAAATTTTTTTCAAATCTGTCTTTTTAACGGTTCGATACTGTCCGTCGGTAGTGTATCAGTGCCTGACTAAAGCATTACCATTACTACTTCCAGATTTTATTTTCCTCTAGACCGAATCCATTTCAACTTGACGTCAAAGAATTATTTTTTAAAGCAAATAAGATGATCCGTATTTTAACGTTTTGAGAAAAAAATAGGTTTCGAGAAGTTATTAATAATCAAAATTTTAGGGTTGTTAAAAAAATACAAATTCTTTCTTTCAGCCTATATAACTTTTTACTTAATTGAAATACTTGAATTACATTTTCAACTTCTGGCGAGATTAATCGTCCTTTTTCGAAATCCGCTAGAAAATTAACAAAATTAACAAAATGGCGGCACTTTTTCAGAAAATTCTACAAAATTCTTTAAAAAAGTTGGCTCATTTTAAAAAGTTCTACGAAAAATACTTCATACTTTTTTATGATATTTTGTATCCTTCGAAAAAAAAAGTTCAATTTAAAAAAAAAATTGCCGTCTACACACAAATTACTAGGCTTGCATGAAACTTATAGAATGTCAAATTTAATAGAAATCCACACATTCTTCATTTTATCAAATTTTTTTTTCTTGTACTTATACAATTAAGAAGAATCATTTTTGTCGTCGTAAAAATTTTGTTTCGAAAAATTTAATTTTTTAATTTTTCTTGCGAATGATGCAACATAGCATACGAGAGTAATAGGTATTTTTTGTAGAACATTTTGGAATGAGCAAGGTTGTTTCTTACCTTTTTTTCGAACATTCGTTGTTAATAAGAACAATGCGAAAATTAAATTTAAAAAAATTCTCGTGTCCAGAAAAATTCTTTAGCGCGCATAAAACCTACAGGATGTTCTATTAAAGTGTGATGTCCTTATTAAAGTAAAAATTAAAAAAAAAATGGCGAAAAATAAAAAGGTGTAGGTCTTAAGATTATCAAATATATTATTTTTCAAAAGGCGTCGCCAATTTATTACATTTTAATATTTTGTTAATTGCCCTATACATTTTAAAATAGGACGATAAATTTTACTCAAATCTTGAAAGAAAAATTAAATATCTGAATTAAGTCAGAAGGTATGTAGTTTTGAAGAAACAATCTGTATTATTTTTTACCCTAAAATTTAAAATATTCAAAACTTTGCAGTACATTTTTTTCTCAATTCGGTAAAATACGGTTCGTCTTATTTTCATTAAAGAACCAAATATTTTGTCGCAAATGGATTCTACGACCCACCTGAGAGTGCCAAAAAAATTGGTGTGGTAACAAAAATGTTAAAAAATACTGGTATTAATTTAATTTAATTTTTTTTTAAATTCTTCAGAGGTTCCGCTATGTCGTTTTCGGCCTGAAATGGAATTTTCTTAGTTTTCAATTTGAAAAAATACAAATTAAAGGGTAAAAAATCATTTCACCCTTAGAAAATATTTGCTCTTTATTCGGGAATAATCCCTTAATTTCTTTTGCCTTGTGAAATTTTGGTGTTATTACTTCATAAATAACAAATACTTTTTAGAATAAAAGGATTTTTTAGCCTTAAAGTTTAAAAAAATGAAACCCGAGGAAATTTATTTTCAGACCTAAAACGGCCTAGCAAAACCTATGGGCATTTTTACATTCTCATTCTAATGAGAAGGTATTGGTTTTATGTAAAATTTGACATAGTCGGTTTTCATCAAATGTCCACGTTTTGAGACCTCCTGAGTCAGAAAAAACGATTTTTACGAAGGTGTCTGTCTGTCTGTAGTCTGTCTGTCTGTCTGTCTGTCTGTCTGTCTGTCTGTCTGTCTGTAGCCACGATAACTTTCGAAAAAATGATCAGATTTGATTGAGCTTTGGCACACTTTTTTATGGCCGAAAAATAGAGAACGAGTTCGTTAACCAGCTATTTTGGATGAAAATCCAAAAAGTGAGCACATTTTGAAAATTTTTGAGACCACTTTTTTGGAAGATTTGAAAATTCTATGTACGGTTATTAGTAGTACGCAAAATGACGAACAAAATATTCTTATGACTTTTCGTGATAAAAAAAAAAATTACTGGAGTTATAGCATTTTCAAAATTCCAAAAAACAAACGAAAATGAACATTTTAAGCCGAAAAACGCACGATATGAAAAAAAGTCAAGAGGAGAAAAACGTTGATTCCTGAACACCCTATAATATTTTCATGACAACTTTTTGAATTTTTCGAAAAATAAAAAATTCAAATTTTGATCGCACAAAAAATTAATGAAAAATCAAAAAAGCCATTTTGCTGTAAAACTATGCAAGATACCAGAAAAGATCATCTCACCAAAATTGTGCACCTAAAAAAGATCTACAAATTTCTTATCATTCACTTTTTGATATGACGCGTAGTTTTTGTTTTATTCGTAAAAAACAGAATTGAAAATAGAAAAATCAAATTTTCAGACGAATATTACCAGCTACGAAAAAATGACCCAAACAAAATTTGTTCATCCATGGAAGAGGTACAAATTTATTGTGACTCATGTTTCGATAGGATGCGTGGTTTTTGTTTTATTCGTGAAAATAACATTGACAGTAAAAAAAATCAAAGTTTTGAAAAAACAATGCAAGGTACGAAAACATATAAATGAACAAAAATTGTGCATTCAAAAAAGACTTACACACCCGTAATCAATTTTTGTGGTAAGAATATATTCAAAATGAAAAAATTAACTTTTTTGATAAACGGCACAAGCTAAAATAAAATGTTAACTAATAAAATTTGTCGCCTCAATTATATCATTACTTTTCATTTGAAATCAAATACAAATTTAGTAATTTGTATATGAAGAACATATAACACGAAGCACAAAGTGCGCGCTCAGTGTATTTACCAAATCGCACGCCGTAAGTGCGCTCCAACTTTTTTGTTTCTATCATACGGTTCAAATGATTTTCAAATCAAATATCGAGCGCGAAGCGCGAGTGTCTGGATGAGAATGTGTTCCTTAAGGTCGATAGAACCTTGAGTAAATAAAGTTCCTTTTCAGTCTAAAATAAACGCAAATTTAACAATCACTTAATATGTAGAGGTTTTGATAATTTTATAATATTTAAAAACAAACTTTTTCTTTTCATCGAAGTCGAACACGAAGTTCAAAAATCTAGAGGAGCCTAGCGTAAAGCGCGATGCAAATACGCCCGAGCGCGTAGCGCGAGGTGAATACATAATCGAGCGCGAAGCGCGAGATAAATATATGATCGAGCGCGAAGCGCGAGATCCAACAGTCGCGCGCCCTAGGCGCGCTCAAACTTGCGAGCGAAGCGAGCCGCGCGCGAAGCGCGCCATGAGAATGTGCCCGCGAAGCGGGCAGATTTTTTTTTTTAAATAAAAGAAAATTTATACAGCAATTTAATTACCAGCAATTCAAAAAAAAAAGTCACGGAATTTTATTGGCCAGGGAAAAGTCAGGGATTAGGAAAAAAAATCTTGCAAAAGTCAGGGAATATCTATAACTTTAAATGACTGTCAAGCAGAATAAATTTTAAAATTTTCAATAATAATTTGAATTTTTGTATTCCGTTTATAAAATATTCTAGGTTGAAAATATTACAGGTTTAAGATTCTGGTCTTTAATTATTTATGTTCAGTGTTCAGGGCAAATGAAAAATTATTCTGGAAAAATCAGGAATTTTTAAAATGAAGGTTTGCGACATCCCTGATATAATATTCTTGTTAGTAATTCATTTGCCTTGTGTTTATATTTATTTTTTATTTTAATGTTATTTATTATTTTTATTATCTATTCGAAAATTCAACAATTTTTTTGAAAAGTCATCCCTTTTGATTAAAAATTCAACTGTTTTGTTGAAAATTCAAGCATTTTTTTGAAAATATGCCTATTTGTCTAATTCAAAAATTCATTTATTTTAGTCAAAAATGCATCTTTTTGGATCATAATGCAACTATTTGGTTGGAAATTCAACTGTTTTGCTGAAAATTTATCTTTTTGGTTTGAAAATTCTATTATGTTCGTAGAAAATTTACTTCTTATTTGAAACTCATATTTTGATGTTGAAAAGTCAAACTGAAATCTTTTTTGAATGAAGATTCAACTTTTTTTTTGCGAATTTGTGTTTTTAATTTAAAATTTCATTTATTTTAGTAGAAATTGCATCTTTCTTGAATGAAAATGCAACTATTAGGTAAAAAATTCAACAGTTTTGTTAAAACGTCATCCTTTTCGGTCAAAAATTCAAAGGTTATGGTAAGAATTCGTCTATTTCGTAAAAAATTAACTTGTTTAAAATTCATATTTTGGTGTTCAAAAATTAAATTAAATCTTTTTTGGATGAAAAATTCAACAATTTTTTTGAAAATTTATCTTTTTTACATAAAAATTCATATTTATGTGTTGAAAAGTTAAATGAAATCTTTTTTGGATGAAAGATTTAACTATTTTTTTTGCAAATTTGTCTTTTTGATATAAAAATTCCTTTTTTTTAGTATAAATTTCATCTTTCTTGAATAAAAGTGCAACTATTTGGTTGAAGGTTCAACAATTTTCTCAAATAGTCATTCTTTTCTGTTGAAAATTCATTTGTTTTGTTGGAAATTTCATCTTTTTAGATATCTTCAAAAGACATTTACTTCTTATTTAAAACACACATTTTGATGCTGAAAAGTCAAAATAAAATCATTTTTAGATGAAAATTCAATCTTTTTTTAAATCCGTGTTTTTCATTCGAAAATTAAAATCTTTTATTTTTCTTAAAAATCTGTTTTTAGTAGAAATTTCATCTTCCTTGATAAAAATGCAATTGTTTGGTTGAAAATTAATCTTCTTTGTTTGATGATTCAACAATTTTGTTTAAAAATTTTGGTCCAACCACTTTGTTAAGAAATTTTTTTTTTTGAAGATTCATATTTTCAGTTTTAAAACTCACCTCTGTGGTTGAAAGTTTAACTATTTTTTTAAAACTGATCACTTTCAATTGAAAATTTAACAGCCTGAGTGAAAGTTGAACTACTGTGTTGAAAATTTGTTTTTTTTTTCATGAAGGTTTATATCGTTGGTTGAAAATTTAATTATTTCACTGAAAAATAAATTTTTGCTGAAAATTCTATTTCTTACAGAAAATTCGTCTTTTGCCTTGAAGATTCAACAGTTTAGGTAAAATTTTTTATTTTTTTGATGGCTGAATAATCTGTATTTGTTGAAAATTCTTTTTTTTCAATGGAATAAATTTCATCTTTTTTGGTTTAAATATCAGACTTTTTGTTGAGACTTCATCTTTTTACGTTTAAAATGAATTAATTTTGATCAAAATTTAATTATTTTGTGGAAAATTCACCTATATTGTTAAAAAGTCATCTTTTATGGTAGAAATTTTTTTTTTTTTAAATAAATAAATGGATTTGAAAATTTGAAATTTGTATCTGAAAACTTGTTTTATTCCGTTTATAGAAGATCCTGTTTTAAAAATATTACAAGGTTCAAATGCTGGTACTTGAATGTTAATGGTCAGGGAAAATAAAAAATTGGCCAAGGAAAAATCATAGAAATTTTCAAAATAATATATAGTTATATGCGAAATATATAGTTTTTGACATGCCAAAATTTGGAACAATCTTCGCACATGAATTTAAAAATTAGGAAAATGCAAGAACGACAACTAGATAAGGACCAAAAAAAATATTATTCCAATACTGGATTATTGAAAATTTCCTAAAAATTGTAGAAGTATGTGGCCATTATTTACAACGTTTAACATTTTTTATTTTCTGTGTTTTAGAGAGGAAAACCCAAATTGTCCTTATCCAGTTGCCATTCTCATAATTTTAATTTTAATTTTTTCGAGTGAGAGGGAAAATTATTTTGAAATATTCTTAACATGTATTCATAAATAGTATCACAAATTACTTGAAACTTTTAAGAACAGAATTTCGAAAAATTTTTCCTTATCCAGTTTTCATTCTCGTGGGTTCAATTTTATTACTGTATTCTACTTTGCATTCATTGTAGAAAAAATATTTTCAAATGTTCAAAAATATTTTGAATCTTAGTTTTTATGTGACTTTTATGTTTTACTTACAGAATTTAACAAGTATTCCAGTAATTTCAAACGAATACAAAAGATTTCACAAATATTTCAAAGAATTCATAAAGATTTCAAAATATTTGTAAAAATTTATAATATATTTTAAAAAGGCACAGATTTAGAATGATTTCAAAAGGTTTCAACAAATTCAAGAATATTTTTAATATTTCCAAGACTTCAGGAATTTCAAAGAATCCACGACGGATTTTGAAGATTTTGTAAAAATTTTAATAGATTCAAAACGATTTTCCCAAAATTTTACAGAAATTTCAAGATTTCACAAAGATTTAAAATACCTCAAAAGATTCCAACGAATTCAAAAAATAATTCAAAAGCTTTCAAAGATTTCATGAAGATTTCAAAGGTTTAAGGATTTCAAAGACTTTACCAAGATTTTAAACGATTTTAAATTTTTTAAAGAAAATTTCAAAAGATTTAGAAAAATTTCACAAATATTTCAAAGAATTCCTAAGGATTTGGAAATATTTAAAAAAATTTTGAATATTTTTTTAAAAAGGGTACAGTACACGAGATATCAAAGATTTAAAATCATTTAAAAGATTGAAAACGATTTCAAAAGGCTTCACCAAATTTAAGAAGATTTAAACAAATTTTAATGATTTCAAACGAACACAAAATATTTTCCAAAAAAAGTTTAAAGGAAGATTTCACTAATATTTCAGATTTCAAGATTTCACAAAGATTTTAAATACCTCAAAAGATTTAAGTGAATTCACAAATAATTAAAAAGATTTTACAAAGATTTCAAAGTTTTTAAAGATTTTCAAAAGATTTCAAACATTTTAAAGATCTCAACAAGGGTACACAGTATACCAGATTTGAAAGATTTCAAAACATTTAAGAGATTTTGAACGATTTCAAGATTTCACAAAGATTTAAAATACTTCAAAAGATTTTAACGAATTCACAAAGATTTCAAAAACTTTCAAAGATTTCATAAAGATTTCAAAATTTTTAAGGATTTTAAAGACTTTGCCAAGATTTTAAACGATTTCAAAATTTTTCAGAAAATTTCACAAGATATCAAAAGATTTCAAAAACATTTTAAATATTCTAGTGATTCTAAACAAACACAAAATATTTTAGAAAAATTTCTCAAATATTTCAAAGAATTCATAAGGATTTGAAAATATTTAAAAAATTTTTGAATATTTCAAAAAGGGTACAGTACACGAGTTATCAAAGATTTAAAACGATTTCAACAGGTTTCAACAAATTCAAGTAGATTTTTATAAATTTCAATGATTTCAAACAAACAGAAAATGTTTCGCAAAAAAAGTTTAAAGAAAGATTTCACTAATATTTCAAAGATTTTAATCATTTTAAAGAATCCACGGATTTCAAAGATTTTCTAAACATTTTGAAAGATTCAGGAAGATTTTTTCAAAATTTTACAGAAATCAAAAATCAAAAGCTTCCCAATATTTCACGAAGGTTTCAAAGGTTTTAAGGATTTCAAAGACTTCAGCAAGATTCTAAACGATTTTAAAATTTTCTCGAAAATTTCAAAAGATTTCCAATGATTTGAAGATATTAAACAATTTTAAAATTTTTTGAAAAATTTCAAAGATTTTAAAATATTTTAGAAAGATTTCACAAATATTTCAAAGAATTCATAAGGATTTCGAAAGATTTAAAAAAAATTCACAAAGATTTCAAAGATTTCAAGAATTCCAAAGATTTTACAAAAATCCTAAAAGATTCCAAAACATTTCTAATAAATTTTACAGAAATTTCAAGATTTCACAAAGATTTTAAATGCTTTAAAAGATTTCAATGAATTCACAAAGAATTAAAAAGATTTTTAAGGTTTTGAAGGTTTTCCAAAGATTTTGAACGATTTCACAAGGAATTAAAATACTTCAAAAGATTTCAACGAATTCACAAAGATATCAAAAGCTTCCCAATATTTCACGAAGGTTTCAAAGATTTTAAGGATTTCAAAGATTTTACCAAGATTTTAAACGATTTTAAAATTTTCTCGAAAATTTCAAAAGATTTCCAATGATTTGAAGATTTTAAACGATTTAAAAATTTTTTGAAAAATTTAAAAGATTTTAAAATATTTTAGAAAGATTTCACAAATATTTCAAAGAATTCATAAGGATTTCGAAAGATTAAAAAAAATTTTACAAAGATTTCAAAGATTTCAAAGATTTCAAGAATTCCAAAGATTTTACAAAAATCCTGAAAGATTCCAAAACATTTCTAATAAATTTTACAGAAATTTCAAGATTTCACTAAGATTGTGAATACCTCAAAAGATTTTAATGAATTCACAAAGATTTCAAGGATTTCAAAGACTTTACAAATATTCAAAAACATCTATAACAAACTGTTATTTCGTTATTTAATTAAAAAAAATAAGACCTGGAAAAACTTAATTTCTTGACCTGAAAATCCTGGAAAAGACCTTAAATTTTGTTAAGACCTTAAAAGTTTTTTGAAAATAAATAATCATTATTGGTAACTTAAGAATACCCAGTCATGTTTTTACCAATATTCAATAGTTAAAACAATTTTAATTTGTTTAAATATTTTTTTTCAGTTAACTCGCGAAATGAACGTATTTTCTAGACTTGATGAGTTATTTAATCAATGATATCAGCAAAATAATTTGTTTGAATAATTTTATAATGATTCAAGTAATACGTATTTGTCCAAGTAAATATTTTACCTAAAAAAAGCAAGAAAAACATTTTCAAACAAATTTAAATTTTTTGAACAATTTTTTTGTTTTCATATTTTATTTTTGCTATTTTTCGAAAGATTGAACTATTTTTATGTTCTACTTTGCTTTTTAAGAATACTCTTAAATGTTTAAACAAATTAAAATTGTTTAAAAAATTGAATATTATTCAAATGACTGGGTATTCTTAAGTTACCGATTAAGGTCACGTGACGAGTGGGTCACGTGACCGGATTCCTACCTTACCGACACTTTTTTTATTTCCTAACTTATTTTCACACGAATAGCCACATCGAGTTGAAAATTTGGGATAATCAATAAGAAGCACTAAAAAAGGTGGGTCTGGTGCTCAATTTTAATAATCATGAAAAAAGCAACAAAAAAAATTATTTACAAAAAAAACTTTTTTCATAATTATAAAAATTTAGGACCAGACCCACCTTTCTTAGTGCTTCTTATTTATTATCCCAAATTTTCAACTCGATGTGGCTGTTGGTGCGAAAAAAACTTAGGAAATAAAAAAAGTGCCGGTAAGGTAGGAATCTGGTCACGTGACCCACTCATCACATGGCCTTAATGATTATTTTTTTCTAACTTTTAAATAGCGTCAATAAACCGCAATATTGCGTTAAATTCAAATTTGTCACGTATGGCTTTTCTTTGGGGACCCATAAGAGTTCTTCGTTAAAAATTAGTTTTTTGTAAAAGAAAATTTAATTATTCCATTAGTGGTTACTTCTTTTTTTTTAGTAGAAAATTAATGTATTTTGTATTATACTATTCTGTTCCCAATTCATTTTTTTAACGATTCGTCTTGTTTGATAGAAAATCAATATTCTTGATTGAAAATGAATTTATTTGGTTGAAAATTGAACTATTTTGTTGAACATTTATTTTCTTTTTATTGAAAATTGTTGGATTCATCATGCTTATTACAAATTTATTTCTATTGCTCATAATTGAACAATTTTCTAGAAACTTCATTTACCATGTGATGAGGCCATGTGATGAATGGGTCATGTGACCACATTCCTACCTTACCAGCACTTTTTTTATCTGCCAACTTATTTTCACAAAAAACGCCGCATCGAGTTGAAAATTTGGGATGATGAATAAGAAGCACTAAGAAAGGTGGGTCTTGTGCTAAATTTTAATAATCATGCAAAAAGAAAAAAAAATTATTTACAAACAAAACTTTTTTCATAATTATAAAAATTTAGGACAAGACCCACCTTTCTGAGTGCTTCTTATTTATCATCCCAAATTTTCAACTCGATGTGGCCATTCGTGTGAAAATAAGTTAGGAAATAAAAAAAGTGTCGGTAACGTAGGAATCTGGTCATGTGGCCCACTCATCACATGGCCTTAATGATTTTTTTTAAACTTTTTAATAGCGTCAATAAACCGTAATATTACGTTTAATTCAAATTTGTCACGTATGGGGTTTTCTTTGGGGACCCATAAGAGTGGTTAAAAATGATTTAACCTAAAAATGTATGATTGATTCTTATTTCCTGATGAATTCTGAACAATATACTGAAACACGGAATTATTTGTAAGATATTATCGCGTTTAAATATTAGATTTACAAAAAGCTGACTTTTTCCCATGTTAAGGCCATGTGACGAGTGGGTCACGTGACCGGATTCCTATCTTACAGGCACTTTTTTATTTGTCAACTTATTTTCAAACGAAGCCCCACATCGAGTTAAAAATTTCGGATACTAAATAAGAAGCACTAATAAACGCGGCTCTGGTCCTAAATTTTTATAACTATGAAAAAAGCAAAAAAAAATTTGTTATAAAAAAAATTGTATGTAAAAATAAAAATTCAGGAACAGAGCCGCGTTTCTTAGTGCTTCTTATTTATCATCCCAAATTTTCAACTCGATGTTGCTATTCGTGTGAAAATAAGTTGACAAATCAAAAAAGTGCCGGTAAGGTAGAAATCTGGTCACGTGACCCACTCATCACATGGCCTCAAATCAATGGGAAACTTCATGGTCTTTGCGCCACCCCTAAATATTAACCGATTTTGCTCAAATTTTGAGATTGTTTTTCTTTGGGCATTTGAACAAAACTGGGGGGTGGGAGCAGAGAAATTCGAGAAAAAAAATCAACCCAGTATAAATAAGAGCCACCCTACTGGACACCCTTTTATAAATCTGTATGTACTGGGCTGAAATCCATAATCAAAGAAAGCATATCAACACCCAGGTTCGATGCACTACTGGTACGTTTCAGAGTAACCTGATGCATTTTGAGTCAATTCGATATGCCTCCCTTACAGTGAGGGATGACGAGGGTGTTATAATACCTCTTGAAGAGGATCCTCCCCTCCTCACCACTACTACTCAGAAAGGCGGTCGAGTTCCTTAATCATCCGGATAGCCGTCTAGGATTTGCCACCCAGTCCACTCCAAGGGTGGCAATTAACCTCCAACTTTGTGCTAACCACTCGAACGGGCTACGGGCTTAGCAACTATATTCTAGATCGCCTCTCAAAGTATCAGCCGGTGAGGCAAAGGAAGGTTAATAAGTCAAAAAAAAAAAAAAAAAAATAGTGAACGAGGGTGAGCAGGAAACCCTGAGGGACCAATGGAGACATCATCCTGGTATTAGAGTCCACTTAAGCCTTCTCAGATCAGCATTTCTTTGACTTTGTATTCACGACCCTCATCTCTCTTTCTCTCTCTATCTGAAAAGATCTAAAGGGCTAATCCAAAAATTACGCAAGTCTTTTTGGAATGGGGAAGGGGGGTAATCTTTTACTGTTTAGTTGATTTTTCAACCAGGAAGATTAATTTTCACCAAAAAAGATGAAATTTCAATAAAATACATGAATTTTCAAATAAAAATAGAATATTTAAATTTTTAATCGCAAAGATGAATTTTCATCGAGGAAGAATAATTTTCTTTAAAACAAGTCAAATTTTTAACTAATAATAAGGTTAATAATTCAAAAAAAATGGTGAACGAGACAAAAGACGAATTTTCAGCTATACAATTGAATTTTCAACTCAGAAGCAAATTTGTTAACCAAGAAAATTAATTTTCTACCAAGAAAGTCTAATGTTCAACAAAATTAATGAATTTTCGACAAAATATATGAATTGTGAATTAAAAAAGATAAATTTCAAAGCAAAATTAGAATACATGCATTTTTAGATGAAAAAATTAATTTTCAATCATAAAAATAAATAGAAACGATTTTTTACGAAGTCGTTCAATTTGCAGCAATAGAAATTAATTATCAATTAATATGATAAATATTAAATTTAATTAAAAAGGTCATTTTAAACCAATTGCTGGATTTTTCATAAAAAACCTGAAATTTGAACCAAAAAAATAAAATTTGAACCAATTGATCCTTCAACCATAAAAGTTACTTTTCAACCAAGAATATTAATTTTCTTTCAAAAAGGCGAATTTTTAAGCAGATAGTTGAATTTTGAACTCAAAAAGCAAAATTTAGAGATAAAAAAAAAGAAGTTGGATTTTTAAACCAAAAAATTAATTGTTTACCAAACAAATCGAATTTTCAACAAAATACATGAATTATCAATCAAATACTTTAATTCTCAACAAAAAAAAATCAATTTTAAGCCAAAAGTAGGATACTTACATTTTCAGATTAAAATATTAATTTTCAACCAAAAAATGAAATAAATAAGAAATTATTACAAAATAGTTTAATTTGCAATTAAAAGAAATTAATTTTTAATTAAAATTGTGAATTGAAAAAATGAATTTTGAACCAAGTAGTTGATTCTTCAACCAAATGGATAAATTTTCAGCAAGATGAATAATTTTCTATCAAAAAGACGAATCTTCAACGATAACAAATTTTAAACCAAAAATAGAACACTTATATTCTTAGATAAAAAATTAATTTTCACCGGGAAAAATAAATGACAATGAAGTTTTTGGAAAATTGTTCAATTATAAGCTATAGAAATGAATTTCTAATAAGCATGATGAATCCAACAATTTTCAACAAAGGAAAATGAATGTTCAACAAAATAGTTCAATTTTCAAACAAATAAATTCATTTTCAATTAAGAAGATTGGTTTTCTACCAAAAAAGAGGAATCGTTAACAAAAAAATGAAATAATAACAGAATAGTCTAATACAAAATACATTAATTTTCCACTAAAAAAAGAATTAACCAAAAATGGAATAATTAAATTTGCTTTTACAAAAAATTAATTTTTAACGAAGAAAACGAATTTTCAGAAGAATAGTTCATATTTCATCCAAAGAAATAAATTTTCAACTAAAGTGGTGAATCTTAAACTAAAAACGATGAATTTTAAACAAAATAGTTGAATCCTCAATCAAAAGATATTAATTTTCAACAACAAAATTAAATAAAAACGATTTTTTACGAAATCGTTCAATTTGCACCAAAAGAAATTAATTTTCAATTAATATCATAAATATTTAATTAAAAAGGTAATTTTAAACCAATTGGTGGATTTTTCATAAAAAAGATGAAATTTTAACCGAAAAAATGAAATTTGAACCAATTGATTCTTCCATCATAAAAGTTACTTTTCAACCAAGAATATTAATTTTCTTTCAAAAAGGCGCATTTTCAACTAGATAGTTGAATTTTTAACTCAAAAATCAAAATTTGTACACAAAAAAAGAGTATTTGGATTTTTAAACCAAAAAATTAATTGTTTACCAAACGAATCGAATTTTCAAAAAAATACGTGAATTATTAATCAAATATTTTAATTCTCAACCAAAAAAAAAAAAATCTATTCTAAGCCAAAAGTAGAATACTTACATTTTCAGATTAAGATATTAATTTTCAACCAAAAAATGAAATAAACCCGAAATTCTTACTAAATAGTTTAATTTGCAATTAAACGAAATTAATGTTTAATTAAAATTGTGAATTGAAAAAATGAATTTTGAACAAAAAGACGAATTTTAAACGATAAAAAACTGCATTTTTAACAAAATAGGTGAATTTTCAAACAAATAGTAGAATATTCCAATAAAAAAGGTCAGTTTTGAACCAAAAATAGAACACTTATATTCTTAGATAAAACATTAATTTTCAACGGAAAAAATAAATGTAACTGAAGTTTTAAAAAAATTGTAAATTATAAACAATAAAAATAAATTAGTAATGAGCATGATGAATCCAACAATTTTCAACAAACAGAAAATGAATCTTCAACAAAATAGTTCAATTTTCAACCAAATAAATATATTTTCAATCAAGAAGATTGATTTTCTACCAAAAAAGACGAATCTTTAACAAAAAAATGAAATAATAACAGAATAGTCTAATAAAAAATACATTAATTTTCTACAAACAAAAAAAATTAAACAAAAATGAAATAATTACATTTTCTTTTACAAAAAATTAATTTTTAACGAAGAAAACGAATTTTCAGAAAAATAGTTCATTTTTCACCCAAAGAAATAAGTTTTCAACTAAAGTGGTGAATCTTCAACTAAAAATGACGAGTTTTCAGCAAAATAGTTGAATCCTCAACCAAAAGATATAATTTTCGAACAAATAGTTTTATCTTTAATCAAAAAAGATTAATTTTATTCCAAAAAGAGATTAATTTTCAAGCCAAAAAGACAAATTTTCTACAAAATATTTGAAAATACGTATGAATTTATAAAATAAAAAAAAGTTAATTTTTTAACAAAATAGTTGTATTTTTTACAAAAATTGTCGAATTTTCAATGCGAAGAAGCGCATATTTTCAAAAACAGTTGAATTTTTATTGAAAAATCATGACGTTTAAACCAAAGTTGAACAAGCAATATTTATTCTTTATCTAGCTAAAAATATTTCTAGAAACGAACCAACGATATTGATAAAATATTCAAAACAGGGATTTGAAGCAGAAATTGTTGTACATATTATTATTATTATCATTATTATATCACACAAAGTTTGAAATTTATAATTGATTTAACAGTTTACCTTACAATTTGACAGATCATAAGGACCTATTTGAAATGAAAATAAGTGGAATTAACAGCAGAACAAGTATTCAAACTTTTGTAATTTTTTAAAACTTGGTTTAAAACTTATTTCATTCTTGTATATTTCTAACTCAACAAAAATTTGTACTTCAGGTTTCGATTTTGTATGACATCTGAAACTGACGACGTCACATAGCTAATCTAAAGATATGAAAATCCTTGAATCCAGGTTACAGTAGGCTGTTTGAAAAATAAAGATGACTTTATTTAAATTTATTTTAGTTTTATTGATTTGATTCTTCAGTATTTTTCTCTTTGAACTACAATTTATTTTCCTGTGGATATCTCGTCAACTTACACGGAAGAAAATGAATGTTCAAACGTAGCTATTTAAAGTATAAGATAGTACCGCGAAACATACAAATATCAAAGGGTAACATCTTTTTTTTTAGATGTTAGGCATGAAAATATTCGTTTTTAAAACTGAAACTTCTGAAATGTTAGAATGAAACACCCAAGATTTTAAAGTCATTGTCCGAGTGCGGGAAAACGTCATTCCTCTATCGGCCACTTGATGAAGCTTATAGTCAATTTCGTGAAAAATGCTGTCGACATCTGCCGTTCACTTGATGAAGCTTATAGTCAAAGTTTCTTATCGAATTATCGTATGTTAGATTGTGGAAGAATAATTATTGCTATTTTGGTCAGAGATAAGTAATAATAATTAAAATAACATTTAACATATAGATGGCTGTCTCATAGTTGAACATTAAATATGTTAATCCTAAATATCTGGATGTTAAGTGAGGAAATCCATTCATCTCCTTGTATCTACACGAAAAAAAATGTTTTCATTATCTAATAAAATTAATGTATAGAATTCCTCAAAATAAAACAAGAATCTAACAATCAAATTTGGAAAACCACCACAAAATGCTCCTATTGCAATTCTAACGTTTCGGTGCTCATAAAGCAATCTTATGAAGGTAAAAAAAATTAGAGCAGGTGGGAACAGCAACGGAAAGTATGGGTCAAAAGGCAAATCCATTATACATAAGCAAGAAATAAGAGAAAGTCAAGATTCATGAAAACCTATTGCTAAATGTAATTAATCAATCATACCAGAATAACTTTTGTTTAATTTATCCAAATCAGTTTTCAAATTAATAGACAACTTATTTTGTTTTTTAATATAAAGCATTTCCATGAATTCTCTCTTTCTCTCATTACTTTCACTATGTAAAATTTCAACATTATCCCAGTCAAAATCATGGTCAACTTCAACAAACCCCTTTGCATGTCTAGCAAGAACCCTCTTATAACAACGTCCCAAACGAACGTTATAAAATATTTCTAGATTGATATTCGTTTTGTTGATCAGGGTAAAAATTATTATAGATGGTGTAAAAATGGTTGATGTACTGATCGTAATTTTATTTTAGCTATCTAGCTTACGCTCCATGACAAGGAGCCTCATCAGGAACACATTTACTCATCAGGATCACATTTCCTTTACTCTATAATAAATTACAATCGGTTTTTAAATGCCTAAGTTTTTAAAATTATATAAATTATTACAAGATAATTTAATAATCTAAAATAGCTTACCACATTACGAAGTCAGACTTTAGTTCTTTGATGGTATCTGTTGAGTAAGATGTTCTTAGGCGATTACAAAACTTCATGTCTTCATTATTATGAGCAGGAGAATCCATAATTTTGATCTTAGTAGTGAAATTCTAGATTGATGTTCGTTTTGTTGATCAGGGTAAAAATTATTATAGATGGTGTAAAAATTGTTAATGTACTAATCGTAATTTTACTTTAGCTATCTAGCTTTCGCTCCATGACATGGAGCCTCATCAGGATCACATTTCCTCATCAGGATCACATTTCCTTTACTCTATAATACATTACAATCGGTTTTTAAATGCCTAAGTTTTTAAAATTATATAAATTATAAATTATTACTTTATAAAATGTTACTTTGTTCTTGATTTGTTGAGTTCGAATTGTGATATGTTGCTCAATTAACTGTTGTGGCTAATGATTAAGATGAAGGATATTCCTAACAATATTCGAATTCTCTTTGTGAAATGAAATGTTGGACAAACCTAAGTACTAACCTCTGTCAACTAAGTTTTTGATTACTGCAATTTTGTTTTGAAAAGGATGAGACGAAAAGAAATTTAAAATTCTACCCGAATATGTACTTTTCCTATACCAATTGGTAATAATATTACCATCCTGACATTTAATTACTTTCATGTCCAAAAAACTGATTTTATTATTTTTCTCTATTTCATGGGTAAATTGAAGTTTTGGATGAAAACTGTTAAAAGCATCAATGACTGCCTGCAACTTTGCTGGAGGAACACATAATAAGGTGTCATCAACATACCGCAAGTAAAAGGGCAAAAAAATCTAGCTTTTTGTCTTAATCGAGTACGTGTTTTTATATGGTCCCATCCATTTAAAATTGCCTGTTCAACTATTTCAACGGGTATACTTCTTCTTCAAAAATCTTGTTGTAAATTTAAATTTTGCTCTTGAACATTAGTTTGTTGATCAATCAAAATAGTTCTCATGTTTTTGAAGAAGACAGGGATCATTGGTTTGTAAATTTGGCAGATATTCAAATTCCTGATTCAGTTACAGATATTCTTAGATTAGGTGAAGGTTTTAGTAAGCACGTGATAAAAAGTAAATCGAAGCAAATGATGGAAATAGTCAAAGATGTTGAATCACGTATGTCGTATACACAAAATTCCAATATGAGATCAACAAGATTTCCGAAACAAGTATTGATCGTAAAATTTCTAAAGGTTTCATTATAAAGAAAGGTTTCCTTAAAAACAACCCTGATATAATTTACATGAATGCTGATAAAGGCAATATTACAGTTTGTATGAAGAAATCAGATTATATCAAGCATATGGAGGGTTTACTTTCCAATCGTGATAACTTTGATTTATTGAATGAAAATCCGTTGAAACAATTAAGTAGGGACACTTTCAGGATTCTAGACAATTAAAGAAAGAAAGCACTTTTAGGAAAAGATATAAGAAGGACTTCATAGAAATGGCTATCCTTAGAGGATAGTTAGTTCAACTATTAACACTCCCACAACATTTTTAGAAGAAAAGTTTACTTTGATACTTGACAATTCCGTTACAACTTCAAAATACAATATTAAAGATAGCTGGGAATTCCAAAAAATTATTATTCAAAAAACTGTTCCTGATGACCATGTAATGATTTCTTTTGGATGTTGTTGCAATGTTTTCAAGTATACCCCTTGAATTAGTTAAACAGGCAATTTTAAATAGATGGGACAATATAAAAACACGTACTTAATCGTTACCCACAATCGTTAATTTGGCAGCATATCACAATTAGTATTCAGCAAATCAAAAACAAACAAAGTAACATTTTATCTACAGATAATCAGAAGGAATTGAGAGAATTTAGTTCTTTTAATACTTTTGTTGTTCCTTTTTTTGGTAAAATTTCGAAAACTATTGAATTTATGTTGAAAAAATTCAATATTCATACAATTTTTCGTCTACCATTTAAAATGGATTCAATAAATTTGGAAAAGGATGTGTTGTTTGCAAGATCACTTGCAAGATCTGTAAGATGACTTACGTGGGACAGACTGAGACTTCTTAATACTAGAATGGAGGAACACAAAAGTGATTTTCGTTTGGGATGTTGTTATAAGAGTGTTCTTGCTAAACATATGAGAGGGTTTGTTGATGTTGACCATGATTTTTACTGGGATAATGTTGAAATTTTACATAGTGAAAGTAATGAGAGAAAGAGAGAATTCATGGAAATGCTTTATATTAAAAAACAAAATAAGTTGTCTATTAATTTGAAAACTGATTCGAATAAATTAAAGAAAAGTTATTCTAGTATGATTAATTACATTTAGCAATAGGTTTTCATGAATCTTGACTTTCTCTTATTTCTTGTTTGTTTATAACGGATTTGCCTTTTGACCCGTTATAAGCACCGAAACTTTTAAATTGCAAAATAAGCATTTTGCCGTTGTTGCCCAAATTTGATTGTTAGATTCTTGTTTTATTTTCAGGAATCCCACACATTAACTTGAGTATTGGACGTTAAAAAGGATTTTGAATTTGATTTTAATCTTATTTAAAATTCTTAAATTTCTAATAAAATTATTTCTCTTCTAAAGAAAATGTGCTACATTAAATAAACATCATTTCCTTTAAGTGAATTTTCTTGAGACAAAACAAATTTTCTTGTATAATGAAAATATTTTATCGTCCTCATTCGTAACAATATCGTCTTGATTCAATGCTAATTTTTTTCCGTTTGGATTTTAATAAAAGGCCAGTTGGTTAATAGGGTCCAGAGGTTCTATGTTTATTCAAGGCTCTAAATTCAGGAACGTTGACTTGACTCCATAGGTTGCTATTCTATGCGTAATTAGTTTCCACGTTGTCGGTGTAAATGGGGGCTGAAAAGTTGAATTGGAATGGTGGAAATACCTCGAAAACCTGAAGTCATTTCCTATCATGAATATTAGCAGCTGTGTACTTTATTCTGAATACCTGTCAGAGTTGGAAGTTTGAATTTCGCAGTGTGAGTTCTGATAATTAGGGTCACAGTTATTTCATATTCTCTACAGTGGAGCTATTCACAGTAAAAAAGAATAGAGGAAACCATCCTACTGCAGATTATAATAGCTTATCTCAATTAACGGAAAAATAGCCCAAAAATGTTGATCAGTTTTGTTAGTGTAACAAAAAAATTTGGCTTTTGTATTCATACTTCTGAACTGAATGCAACATTTTTGTGAGATGTTAACACATTATAATGAAAGTCTAAAGCTTAATGAACAATCCACATTGCCACAAAGCACTTGTTCTTTATTATTTATTATTATTTAAGGATTTTTTTTTGACATTGCATTCTCTAACCGTTTATAAGAAATAGTAGGTAATAACAAATTTTCGAAAAATTTCATTGTCAAAATTGGTTTCTTCGCGATTGTATCGCAGTTGTTTCAAATTAGAGTTTACGTTTTTTTGTTGATTCGGATTTGTAAAGTTTTTTATTTCCAGTTTTTGTTAATATTTTTCTGAAGAAATAGCGTGAATTTGTAGTTATCAAGAAGCCCATAATTTTCAGTTGTTTTAGGAAGTCACTAGCACAAAATATAATTTTTAGGATTGAGGTATATAGAAATTTACTGGCTGTCCAGAAAATTTAGATACCTTATTTTTTGTACAGATTATAGACAATATCTCAGAAGAAAAAAATTCTAAAAATATAAGACAAATTACATGTTTCAGATAAAGGTTTTCCCTATACTGATACAGTGTTTTGCAATTTTCAGTCGATTAGCAATTATTTCCTGAAAAGGGAAAGATTGAATAGTACCATTATCTTACGATCATTTTAGAATACTCAACTCTGAATGGCTGTTACTCCCTCAAAATGTGTTACACATAATCTGCAAACAATTTAAGAATTTTTTCAATTCATCCTGTGCAAAATGATAAAATTAAGAATCATAAATAATCATTTGTTATTAGTTTCCATAAGCAAAAAGTTACTCTTGAATTTTATAAAATTATTTTCTTCTTCAGGGAATATAAAAGGCTTCCCGATTATCAAAGGAACAATTCAATTAAAAATTTTGAATTTAAAATTATCTATCACAGATGATTGTGGAATATCCTATCGTAAAAAGGACAAGAAAAGTACTTAAAAATCGTAATTCTGTTTCTTCCAGGTTGTAAAGATTGGATTTGACATTTTCAATGTTTGATAGAATACTAAAGGCGATTACCCTGAAAATGACAAACTCAGCTTGGCAAAAATTTTGGGTTTAAAAAGGTATCAATCACAGAGGTTTGTGGAATATCCTATCGTAAAAATGACAAGAAAAGTATATCAAAATCGTAATTCTGGGACTTCCAGGTTGTAAAGATTGGAATTTATAGCATTTACAATGTTTAACAGAATACTAAAACTTTATATGCGTTTTTCCCGAAAAGCAGGTTTTAGAAATTCCAATTTTAAAAGTGCCCCGGTGACACGATTTTGAACTTAGCGGAAATTCATCCGGCTATATACCCCTATATGCAACTCAATATTGGCAAAAGTTGGATCTTTTTTATGGAATGACAGAAATATTGATTTGAATATATTGCATTAAAGGTTCTCTTCATTATGAAAAAAAATATTTAAGAGAAGGTATAGCGTTTTTTCTATTTCAGAACTTATTCTTTCATAAAATTATTGTCTTAAAATCAGTGTAATTTCGCTGTCCTACATAGATAATTGTATACTCGGAAATATAAAAATGCTTCTTGTTGCAAAGGAATAGAGAGATAAATTATTCTCAGCAGACGACAAAAGAACGGGATGAAAAGCAGTCGTTATCTCTTTTTCCCTTCATTATTATTATCTTCTCTAATTAAAGAATGATATTCTTAACTGAATCTGAATTAATTAACGTATTTCTTCTCCCGAAGTGAATTTTCTTATAAATATTACCCCAACAAAATAAATGAAAGAGCACTCAAGTTTGAAGAACCCTTATCGTTTGTAATTTAATAATAAGAAATTTGAATAATCTTAAATCAAAAATTTTCTAATTAAAATGTTTTGATATTGCAGATTTAATTTACTATTTTAAATTTTTGTTTTCATAAATAATTAATGATAATAATCTTCCAGCAACAGGAAGTTGTTCTCCTTGCGGATAAATTTTAATTTCTTTAATATGAATTTAACTTCACGCGCCAAAGAAAACTCGTGAGTGAAAAAAGGAACCTAACCAATAACAATTTTTCTTAAAGTCAGAAAACTGGTAAACAGGAACCTAACCA
>CAKNYM010052900.1:682961-700666 GCA_932195095.1 Andricus curvator
TTCCAAAATATAAGACGATCACTCACATTGCAATTTGTTTATGAATTTCATACTGTTCTAAAACATAAGACGATCACGCAAATTGCCAGTTGTTCTTTAATTTCATGCAGTTCTAAAAGATAAGACGATCAATCACATTGTTACTTGTTTATCATATCGGGGTAAATAGAGCACTAGTATTCTTGCTTATTATTGTTATTGTACATTTTTTTCAATATAATTATTCTTTATAAAAAAAGATCGCCCTATAGTTTATATAAAGAAAGTAAATATATCCTGAATTACAGTGCATTGAAAGAAATATTTTTTCACGATTTAAAAAATGTTTAAACAATTTTTGCTTTCTCATAGACGAAGCTTTGTAATGGTAAAATTTTCCAAAAAAATTTAATTAATTTAATTAAACCTTTCTCAATTTTAAAATGTCTAATACGATGTTCTAAGCAATTTTCCGAATTTGTGTGTGGATGTCACACTTTTTTGTGAAACACGATAACATGAAAACGGTTGCAGATAAATTGATGAAATTTGGAGGGCTTATTTGCCCTACTAATATATTGAAACTCAGAGTTGATGCAAGCACAGAAAAGATGTGTTGTTTCGAGACGAATCGATTGACCTATAACATTAGTACATTTTATTGAAGAGTAAGGAAACTAGGGTAATGCATAATTTTTGAAAATACTGTTTTTTATAGTAAAACTTTTTTCTTCAACATGATTCAAAGTTGATGCAAGGATATAAAAGATTCCCTGGTTTGAGACGAATCGATTGACCTACAATATTAATACATTTTATTGAAGAGTAGGGAGGTTCTGGTAATTTATATATTTTGAAAGCCGGTTTTTTTATAGTAACACTTTTTTCATTACATAATTCAAAGTTGATGCAACAACAGAAAAGATGTGTTGATTCGAGACGAATCGATTGACCTATACCATTATTGCATTATATTGAAGAGTAAGGAAGCTATGGTAATGCATAATATTTAAAAACACGGTTTTTTATAGTAAAACTTTTTTCTTCGACATAATTCAAAGTTGATGCAAGAATATAAAAGATTCCTTGGTTTGAGACGAATCGATTGACCTATAATATTCATACATTTTGTTGAAGAGTAGGGATGTGACGGTAATTTATATATTATGAAAATCGTTCCTTTATAGTAAAACTTTTTTCATTCACATAATTTACAATTGATGCAAGAACGGAAAAGATTCCTTGAATTGAGGAAAATCGATTGATCTATAATATCAATAAACTTTATTGAAGATTAATAAAGTTATGCTCATTTATAATATTTGAATCATCTGTTTCTAACAGAAAAACGTTTTTCATCGACATTATTCAAAGTTGACGCAAGAATACAAAAGATTCATTGGTTCAAGACGAATTGATTGACCTACAATATTAATACATTTTATTGAAGTGTAAGAAAGCTATGGTAGTGCATAATATTTGAAAACACGGTTTTTTATAGTGAAACTTTTTTCACTAACATAATTCAAAATTTATGCAAGAACATAAAAAATTACTTGATTCGAGGCAAATCGATTGATCTATAATATTAATACACTTTATTGAAGATTGAGGAAGTTATGCTCATTTACGTATAATATTTGAATCATCTGTTTCAAACAGAAAAACTTTTTTCATTGACATAATTCGAAGTTGACGCATGAATAGTAAAGACTTTTTGATCATAAATTTTCAAATTATATTCTGTCAATTTTTGTAAATAAATCATAAAGATGGGAAAGGGATAGAATGCGACAGAAGTTTTCCCTTCCCTTTTCTAGCTCGAAAAATTATTATTCCGAACACAAAATTTGCTTTGTCCGATTTGTCTTTGTATTTAAAAATTTTGCTTCCTCATAGAGGAAGCTTTGTAATGGTAACATTCTCCAAAATTTTTAAATTCATTTCATTGAACCTTCCCCAATTTAAAAGTGTCTAATACAATGTTCTAAGCAATTGTCCGGATGTGTGTGTGTGGATGTGTGGATGTCCCGTTTTTTTTTGAAAATGATAACTTGAAAACGGTCGCAGATAAATTGATGAAATTTGGAGGGCTTATTTTCCCGACTAATATCTTATAACTGACCGAAGGATTTCTAAAAATATTTGTTGTATTTTTTCTGAGCACTTAATAATATTTGAAAAATCGGTTTTTTATAGTAAAACTTTTTTCATTAACATAATTCAAAGTTGATGCAAGAATATAAAAGATTCCTTGGTTCGAGACGTATCGATTGACCTATACGATTAATATATTTTACTGAAGCGTAGGGAAGTTATGGTAATTTATATATTTTAATAATCGGTTTTTTATAGTAAAACTTTTTTCATTGAGATAATTCAAAGTTGATGCAAGAATATAAAAGCTTCCTTGCTTCGAGACGAAGCGATTGACCTATAATATTAATGTATTTTATTAAAGCGTAGGGAAGTTATGGTAATTTATATATTTTGAAAATCGGTTTTTTATAGTAAAACTTTTTTCATTAACATAATTCAAAGTTGATGCAAGAGCAGAAGATATGTGTTGATTCGAGACGAATCGATTGATCTATAACATTGATACATTTTATTGAAGAGTAAGGAAGCTATGGTAATGCATAATATTTGAAAACACGGTTTTTTATAGTAAAACTTTTTTCACTAACATAATTTACAATTGATGCAAGAACGGAAAAGATTCCTTCATTCAAGGAAAATCGATTGATCTATAATAATAATACACTTCATTGAAGATTAAGGAAGTTATGCTCATTTATAATATATGAATCATCTGTTTCTAACAGAACAACTTTTTTCATCGACATAATTCAAAGTTGACGACGCATGAATAGAAAAGATTTTTTGATCATAAATTTTCAAATAGAATAATTCTGACATTTTTTTTTTAAATCATAAAGCTGGCAAAGGGATAGGGTGCGACAGAACTTTTCCCTTCCCTTTTTCAGCTCGAAAAATTATCATTTCGAATGCAAAATTTGATTTGTCTGATTTGTCTTTGTATTTCAAAAATTGTTTGTATTATTTTGTAATTTTGTATTTTTTGAAAATTTCTATTTCTAAATTGATAAAAATGAAGACTTTAGTTTGTCTATTATTGAAAAAAATAACTCATGCTTCCTCTATGAGGAAGCAAATACATTTGCTAACGGCAAGGAAAGTGCTCGTGAAGTGAGCACCATATAATTATAAATAGAAAAAAAGTGGAAACACTCGAGATCCAATTCACAGCTAGTTTTATTTTATTGCAAGTATATATTAAACTAGACCTGATAGCAACAAACGGAAGATAGATTCGTGTTCAGCATCAAAAACTATTTAAAAAATTATATGTCACATTCAGCAAGGACATATGTCATTTTTGATGATCAGTAATTATTGTTTGTGAAGAGAGTTCGTACTGAATTCAATCCCAGAGTTGAGTTTCACAGTAAAAAAAATGTTCTAAATGATACCGAAATCAATATCATTTTGATATGCAACAAAAATGATACCGAAATCAAGATGATCAAAGTATCAAAGCAAACCAAGATGGCTGACGTTCTTAGAGTACTTTAGCTCATATGCGAGCTTTTTATGGTTTCTGATCGCGCAGTGTACTTGATTCTGATCTTAGCAAATATCATCTGTTAAGTGTAGTTGTCACTTTTGCGTGTGGTTAGATACAATTTTCAGGTTATGTCGTTATGACATCGGCGCCAAAATTTGGCGTCTGGACAGATCATTATGATCTCGAGAGTCAAATGATCGTTGGAGTAAAATTCTCTCCAAAAAAATTGATCCTTTTTTTTACTGTGTTCAAACTATTTGGTTTTTGCATAACTAGTAGTCGCCAGGAACATTATATAAATTCACACTAAAGGCAAACAACAACTGCGATGTTTTCGACACAAATAGGATACGTTTACTCTAAAATTGAAATAGAGAAGGATAGGTTTGTCTTCTAAAAAGGGAAATTTATGATGATCCGTGTTTCTTGCTGAAAGCAACAGTTTGACAGTAATTTGTGTGTTGAGGAGATTTTGATACCTGGCCACACATGTGTTATTCCAGGAATGTCTGCTATTTGAGTAATGATTTATGGCATTTCTAAGCATTTTCAAATAAAAGTTACATTCAAAAATACATTATTCATGTTGGATCATTTATGCAAGATCTTATTAGTCTGAGTCGAAAACTAAATTCAAATTTGCGAGCATTAGAATTAGTTAAAGAAATTTACATAAAAGAAGAAATATTGAAGCTGTGCGTTCATTAAAATGTTTTTGATAATATTATTAATTTTATTGAAAATAATTCCAACAAATGAAGTTAACATGTACAATAAGGCAATCCAAATTGTTTTTTTCTTTCATTTCCATGAATATCGCCCGGAAATTTTTTCGAATTCGCAAAAAAATCAATTTTTCTCGTTTTAAAAAAAATCATTTTTATGAAGTTTAAAACATATTTCTCATCAGAAAAAAAGACGTTTTTGTGAATTTTAGTCAGAATCGTCAATATTATCAAAATCCAGTTGAAATTCAACGCTTCTCTTCACAATTAGCCGCAGAATACGAATCAAGGCTTATTTTTCAAATATCAACCCCACAAGTCAGTTTTATAGGGTTCCCGAAAAACCCATAAGTGAAAAAATGGGTTTTGTGAGTTTTTGGCGATGGTTATGATTTTTTGCAGTTTAAAAAAAAATGAAAATTGTTTCTAATACATGAAATACTATTTTATACTGATAATTAGATGTTTCCATAAATTCTTTAAACAATTTATTATTGTTTTTAGCAATTTCCTCTTAGATTAGTGGTGGAAAGACACTTTTTTTCTGATGATTCAACTTATTTTCAAGTTTTCAATTTAAACGAGACAATAATCAATTAAATTTAATAGAAAAAATAGTATAAACCATTTATTATTATTTATAATGATATTCTCTTTAAATAATGCTGGAAAGTTGCAGTTTTTTCTGGGAATTTTCCCTTAGGACGAGGCAATAATTAATGAAATTTGAAAAAATAATTATTTAGAAAAACTATTAATGTTTATAACTATCTTCTACATTAATGTTAGAAAGTTGCGGGTTTTTTCTAAAATTCTCCACTTTTCGTTCTTTTTATATAGAGTGAGGTAATAATTATTTCAAGGTGAGAAACATAACATTTTTATGAAATGTATTATTATTTTTAATAATATTCTCTTTATGTAATATGAGAAAGTTGTGGTTTTTCCTAAAATTTAAAAAAAACGTTGATTTTTTTACTTCTTGTGAGGTAATAATTAGTGCAATTTAGTGAACACAATTGTTTAAACAAATAAATATTGCTTTCGACTATCTTTTCCTACAGTAATACTAAATAGTTACGTTTTTCTGAAATTTTCCACATTTTGTCCTTTCTTAATTGGTGTAAAGTAATCATTATTTTGAGTTACCAAACTGACATTTTTCAATTTTGGTCCACTTTTCACCTAAAATGAGGTAATCATTAGATCAATTTAGTAAACATAATTGTTTCAAGAAAATATTATTGTTTATAACTAATTACTCTTAGATTATAACTAGAAAGTTGCAATTTTTCTAAAATATTTTACTTTGTGCTTGAACACTCTCTTTCTTTTTGCGAATATATTTTTAAAAATGACACATGTATTAGAAATATTCTTCAAATTTTCTTTATGGATAATATTAAATGAAAATTTTTCGTCCAGTAGTTACTAAGAGCCTTTTTGTTTGAATTAATATTAATATTAACATTCATTATTCCTATCTAAATGAAAAGTCAAAGAAAAGCTGGAAATTTAAGTGAAAACCGCAACTATCTAGCATTAATATAGGGGATGATAGTTATAAACAATAATAATTTAATTAATTTTTTTCTGAAAAAAGATCTCCTTTCGCTTCGCTGGGAATCGAACCACAAAACTTCCGATTGCCGGTCAGTGGCTTTTCCATTAAGCTACTAGAGAGATCGAGAGAATAAACTTTTTTCAGAAATACAAGCATTATTTTGCTAGGTGGTGCAAATCAAATTTTTCAAGGAATCTGCATTATCATGAGAGAATAACAGAAATTGTTAACGTCCTTTCAGACTAGATGGAGCTATGAATTAAAAATGATTTTAATCAATTTTTTCTGATAAAATATACACGTGTGAACCAACTTGACCATATTGACCTTCAAATAAATTTTGGAAGGTCAATATGATTTTTTTAAGGATATCCCTACTTTAAACTGCGGATTTGAAACGAGCAAAAATTTTTACGTCAAAAATGTTCTATGGAAAATTTGAAAATGGGTGTACCATCTTGACGATCTTGAAAATTTATCAGAAGGTCAAGGTCGTGAAGATGGTACACACTTTTCCAAATTTTCCATAGAAAATTTTTGACGTAAAATTTTTCTCTCCTTTCAAATCCGCAGTTTAACGTAGGGATTTCCTTTTAAAAAATTATCTTGACCTTCAAATGACCTTGCAAATTTAGCTGAAGGTCAAGATGGTCAAGTTGGTTCACACTTCTACATTTTATCGACTTGTTAAAAGCATCTTGAACGTTTGCCATTCTCAGAAACCACGATAAGTCCAAACAAAAGGGCATCTTACCGTTTTTTAAACATTTGTCCTTGATTTTTGACCTTTCTAATATCACAAAAGGAAATTTCTTACAGAATATTTTTGACGTGAAATTTTTAGCTCTTTTTAAATCTGCAGTCAAAAATAGGGGTTGTCGTTTCAAAAAATCGTCTTGTCCTTCAAATGACCTCGAGAATTGACCTTAAGGTCATTTTTTTCTGAAATAAGTTCTTCTCCTTTCGCTCCGCTAGGAATCGAACCACAGATCTTCCGATTGCCGGTCAGGTGCTTTCACATTAGGCTACTAGAGAGATCGAGAGAATAAACTTTTTTCAGAAATACACGCATTATTTTGCTAGGTGGTGCAAATCAAATTTTCCAAGGAATGTGTATTATCATTAGAGAATAACAGAAATTGTTAACGTCTTCTCAGAATAGCTGGGAATCGAACCACAGAACCGAAAATCGGAAGTTCTGTGGTTCGATTCCCAGCGGAGCGAAAGGAGAAGATCTTTTTTCAGAAAAAAATTAATTAAAATAATTTTTAATTGATAGCTCCATCTAGTCTGAAAAGGCGTTAAAAATTTATGTTATTCTCTAATGATAATAGGGATTTCTTCAATAATGATTTGTGCAAACAATTACGTTTGTTAAATTTCATTAATTATTACCTCACTCTAAGTGAGAAGTGGACAACAATTTCTAAATTTAAAAAAAAACCCACCATTTTCTAGCATTATTCGAGGAGAAAATTATTAAAAATAATAATAAATCGTTTGAACAATTATGTTTGTTGATTCTGATTATTTCCTCACTCTAATTGAAAAGTTGACAATAAGTGGAAAATTTTAAAAGAAAATCCAGTTTACTAGTATTATTCTAAGAGAGTATTTTACCATGAATAGTAATAATTGGTTTAAGTAATTATTTCTGTCGAACTAAATTGATTATTGCCTTACTCTAACTGAAGAGTTGAGAAAAATTTGAAAAAAGGTTGAAAAATTCGGATAAAACCGTGACTTTCTAACTGTATTCTAAGAGAAAAATGCAATAAACAATCATAAATTGTTCAAAAAATTTATTTAAACCCCTATTCATCACTGAAAAGTAATACTGTATATATTAGAAATAATTTGTAATTAATATAACCGCAAAAAATCATAATTAGCGCCAAAATCTCAAAAAACCCAATTTTTCACTGATGGAGCTTTTTTGGGACCCTATAAAACAGACTCATGGGGTTGAAATTTAAACATTAATTGTTCATTTGTATTTCGTGGATAATTTGAAAGAGAAATATTGAGTTGAAAATTGGTATTAAATTTTTTTTTTTTACTTTTTTTCGAACTTCTCAAAGACCCACAACTTTATAACAATTGCAGGTTGTGTTGCCGTTTTACACTGAAAATCATTATTTTGGATGAAAAATCATTCGATTTAGAAAAAAATATTTTTTTTCATGATTGTAGGTTAAGCCAGCGGGTTTCATCGGAATTATCGATATAGATTTCAAAGGAGATTTACTAAATTTACTATATTCACAATTTTTTAGTTTGTTGGCATTTTTTACCGGAAATCAGCACTCACAATGAAAAATTCTTGAATTTGAAAAAAGATAACATTTTTTTGGACAATTTACCTGTAAGGTTATTCTTGTGATTTTCACCGAAACTGTGTTATTTTTAATAAAAATTATTTCACTTTAAAAATTTAACTTGCAATTTTGAACAACATTAGAGCAACATTACTATTCGATTAATGCATTTGGAAAAGTGAAAATTTTTTTGAAAACAACCCTATTAAAAATTTCTCAAGTGGCTAATTTTTGAAAAAGGAACGCAGGTAATATACACCTACTTATTTTAGATTCGTTTTAATTCATCGATACGAATAGAAAATAAATTAAATTTCCAGCTTTCGAGTCAGTGAAAATTAAAGTAACTTTCTCCAGAGTAAGTTGATGTTCAGGGTTCCTGAAATGGTATCCTTTTCATTTTTCCAAGGGGCAATTTACCGTCTTTTTACGATCAAGCAGCATCCAGGGATGCAATTACCTTCAGGCTTGTCGTACGTGCGAAGGATTCGAAGAGATTAGGTGTGAAGTCGATGCAACTTCCAACATATCGACGTGTTCGCTGCTCAGAATGTTTCAAACAAAACGTAAAAAAAATGAATGGGCCAACAGAAATCCAAGTGAGGTGATGTCTAACGGCAGGAAATTTCCAATTACTCCTCCAGCTGGTTAAAATTTAAGCCGTCTGCCCAGCTTTGTACGCCTCAACGGATTTTAGTCTAAGTCCATCACCACAGCTTAACGTAAAGAGCTTAAAGCTGTCCGTGGGAAATTAAAACTCAATTTCCCAACACCAACTCACGAAGCTGGTTTATTGTTTCACTTCACTAATAATATTAGAGATGATAAGTTTAATCCTCTCATTCATCCTACTCACAATAAGATCAACAATATATAAAGAATCACTGGATTCTTGTCAATTTATACGATTAGGAGGTCTGTCCGGAAAGTATCCGACCTTGTGGCGTACCAGGAATAAGAGTTAATTCCCGTCAATGGCGTTGATATCTCCTTCATAGTATTCACCTTTGGAAGCTACATCCTGCTTCCAGCAATCCTCCCACATTCGGAACCACTTCGCAAAATCATATTTTGGAATAGCTAACAGCTACTGCGTCGAAGTTATGTAAGACCGCGTTTCGCCAGAGATTGCTGAATAAGCTGCACTAAATAAACAGGTGCGTCGTCCTGGTGAAGGACATAGTCACTAGCTTACCATAAATCAGGTTCAACATTTCTGAAACAATAGTTTTTGGAATCCCGAGGTCTTCCTCTATCTCTCTTACAGTTAAACGATGATTTCCATTAATTAACACTCGTAATGGTTCCACATTTTTAGATATTTTGACCATTGCGGGCGAACCATTATGCTGGTTTCCGAACATGAATCACCAAGTTACATTGAAAATATTGATAACTTTAAATCAGTTCGAACGATTTTTATTTCTTTTAAAGCTTTTTTATATGAAACTTTCTTAGGGTGGTCCGAAAAAAATATTTTTTCGAAAAGTAAAAATGTTTTTCGATTTTTTCAAAATATAAGTCAGGTAATAAAGTTTGGCCACTAGAAGAACTCGACCAGATAATTCTAGGTGCACTTAGTGGGCCAGGAGACCCGATTTTTTTACAGAAAATCAAATCCCGAGGTCTTCCTCTATCTATTTTACAGTTAAACGATGATTTCCATTAATTAACACTCGTAATCATTCAACATTTTCAGGTATTTTGCCTATTGCGGGCGAACCATAACGATGGTTTCCGAACATGAATGATCAATCTACGTTGAAAAGATTGATCAACTTTAAATCAGTTCAAACGATTTTTATTACTTTTGAAAGTCTTTTATAGGAAACTTTCTCAGGGTGGTCCGAAAAAAAATATTCTTTCAAAAAGTAAAAATCTTTTTCGATTTCTTCTAAATATAAGTCAAATAATAAAGTTTAACAACTAGAAGAACTCGATCAGATAATTCTAGTTGCTGCTTAGTGGCCCAGGAGACCCAAGTTTTTGTCAGAAAATCAAATCCCGAGGTCCTCTCTCAACATTTTTAGATATTTCGCCCGTTGCGGGCGAACCATAACGATGGTTTCCAAACATGAATGACCAAGTCAAGTTAAAAAGATTGATTAACTTTAAATCAGTTCAAACGATTTTTATTATTTTTGAAGCTCTTTTAGAGGAAACTTTCTCCGGGTGGTCTGAACAAAATATTTTTTTGAAAAGTAAAAATGTTTTTCAATTTTTTCAAAATATAAGTCAGATAATAAAGTTTGACCACTAGAAGAAATTGATCAGATAATTCTAGGTGCTGATTTGTGGGCTAGGAGGACCGATTTTTTCTCAGAAAATCAAATCCCGAGGTCTTCCTATATCTCTCTTACAGTTAAACGAAGCTTTCCATTAATTAACACTCATAATCGTTCAACATTTTTAGGTATTTTGCCCATTGCGGGCGAACCATAATGACGGTTTCCGAACATGAATCACCAAGTTACATTTAAAAGATTGATTAACTTTAAATCAGTTCGAACGATTTTTATAACTTTTGAACCTCTTTTATGAGAAACTTTCTCCGGATGGTCCGAAAAAATATTTGTTTGAAAAGTAAAAATGTTTTTCGATTTTTCCAGAATATAAGTCAAATAATAAAGTTTAACCACTAGAAGAACTCGATCATATAATTCTAGGTGCTGCTTAGTTAGCCACGAGACCCGATTTTTGGTCAGAAAATCAAATCCCGAGGTCTTCCTCTATCTCTCTTACAGTTAAACGACGATTTCCATTAATCAACACTCGTAATCTCTCAAAATTTTCAGATATTTTGACCATTGCGGGCGAACCATTATGATGGTTTCCAAACATGAATCACCAAGTTACATTGACAAGATTGATAACTTGAAATCAGTTCGAACAATTCTTATTTCTTTTAAAGCTTTTTTATAGGAACCTTTCTTAGGGTGGTCCAAAAAAAATATTTTTTCGAAAAGTAAAAAACTTTTTCGATTTTTTCTGAATATAAGTCGAATAATAATGTTTGACCACTAGAAGAACTCGATCAGATAATTCTAGGTGCTGCTTAGTGGGTCAGGAGACCCGATTTTTTGTCAGAAAATCAAATTCCCAGGTCTTCCTATATCTCTCTTACAGTTAAACGATGATTTCCATTAATCAACATTCGTAATCTCTCAACATTTTTAGATATTTTGCCCATTGCGGGCGAACCATAGCGATGGTTTCCGAACGCGAATGGCCAAGTGACATTGAAAAGATTGATTAACTTGAAATCAGTTCAAACGATTTTTATTACTTTTGAAGCTCATTATAGGAAACAGTCTCAGGGTGGTCTGAAAAACATATTTTTTCGAAAAGTAAAAATGTTTTTTGATTTTTTCAAAATATAAGTCAAATAATAAAGTTTGACCACTAGAAGAAATCGATCAGATAATTCTAGTGCTGCTTAGTGGACCAGGAGACCCGATTTTTCGTCAGAAAATCTAATTTTCAAACTTTTAAATTCGGACGAATAATTAGAATAGTGCAGTCAGTTATAGTTAGAGTTTCTATGACTTAAATTATTTAATAATTAATTAAATCCTTCTCTGTTGGCAGTTATTAATAGTATAAATATATTTGTAACTTTCCATGTACTTTTTGCTTAAATATTTGAAATATTTATTAGTCAGTCATTAATTTAAAAATTATTGCTTATTTTATTTTATCCTTAGGTATGAACGATTTGAAAAATGAAAATTAAATTTAAAAACTAATGTTTAAGATCAATTGAACAATATTCATGTTAACAAAAAATTTTATTTTCATTTCAGTTTGTGACGTCTATATATATATATACCATTAAGCCATTTCCCTTTCGGCGAGCCTCAAGGGGTAAGCGTGACACTACCAATTGAAAATTATTTTTTTTTGTAGAAATTAAAGATTTCTATTCGGCATGATTTTTTTCAGGATATTACTGCTAATAGGTAATTTTCCTCAATTCATGATGTATGTACTGAAAAAATTCTTTAAATTTAAAAAATTTAAAAATGCAAAGAAAGTTAGCCCAAAAAAATTAAAATTATTTTATAATTTAATTCATATAGACATTTTCTGACATTTGATGACATCTCATTATCGTAAAGTAAATATCTGTGACAATAAACAAGGAAATTGATTCAAAACCAGAGTCATGCGAATTTTGTGTTCAAGGTGATTGACCTAATTTCTTAATTTAATTTCCTAATAATAAAATATGTTATATATTTTAATACATTTTCATATTACTAAATACTTTTGAAACTATATATTTTTTTGTAATTATTATTAATAGCCTTAAAATTGTTTTAAGTTTATGCTTCGGTTTAATTTTCTACCATTTTTGAAAAAAAAAACAACTAATTTTTGAGGTAGATTCCGTGCCAAAAATCAGGTCTCTGGAAGAAATAAGTATTTTATGATTTTACCAATTAAAATTATATTATCAGTCATTTGTTATGAAAGAAAGAACATTCTTTTGTAAGAATAAGTTTGAAACTTACGAAAAGTAATTATTGTAGCAGTCGTTTTTGTTTTCGATTAAAAAAAAACTTTTAATATAGCTATTTCATTCAAAAATGTTTTCTTTAAAAAAAATGGTTTTAACGACTTCAGCCTTAGAAAAATTTACCTTTAAAATTGGAAACAGTAGAGAATGTTTTCCCGAACGAATAATCCATTATTTATTAAAATTCAATCATTTTTCAAAAGTTGGTTTGAAACGATAGTAAGAACAAATTTAATTGCAAAAAATATTGTTCGCATAAATGTTTTTTGTAAGTTTTAAAATTTTTTATTGAAAACAATGTTTTTTTATTTGAAGTGGCATCATCAGTTATATTATTTTAATTCTTAAAATTGTAGGAAAACTATTTTTTCAAGAGATCTGAGTTTTGGGACTATTACGCTAATTTCAGAAAATAAAAAATTCCGTTTTTCGTCGAAAACGAAGCAAGATATATAAAAAGCGAAAAAAAATTATTGCTTGGAGAAATTTCAAACAAAAAAATCATTTACATAATCCCACTTTTGAACTTGATTTTTTGATTTTAGGAGGTAAACATGAAAATTTTCAGTTTTACTCGACAATAAAAATTAGCACAAATAAAGTTTTATTCAAATAATTTGTGGATAGCTTTTTCTTCTTAAAAATCGAATACTTTATTTTTGTCTGTTACAACAAAAAAGTTTTTAGCGAAATGTATAATTATTGCTGATTTAAAAAAATCTCTAATCATCCTATTATTATCTGATTATTTATAATAATTAATTGTTTAATTAGAAATTTTTATGAAAGCAGATATATATTTATCTGAGAACTGGTTTTAATCATGGAGAAATCTAAGAAATAAGATTTTTCAAGAATAAAAAACTATGCTAGGGTTACTAAATGAAACTTTACGGATTCTAATTTTTTTAAATCGAAAAATCAACTTTTTCAAAAAAACGAAGTGCGATTAAATAAAAAGTAGTAAGGGTGTATTTTTGTAGTAAGATTTTCAAAGCAAAATTTTTCCCTCTCAATTTTTTTCATATCTCGCGGTCATCTTCTACACATTGTAGTAAAAAAGGTGCGGTTAATATACATAACAAATACTTTTAACAATTATTTAGCATATAGATCATAATTTAGTAAATTATTAGCAAATTATTAGCATGCCAACGGCCATGCTACGCTGAAAAAACCAGTTCTCGTCAGATCACTGAAGTTAAGCAGCGTTGGGCGCGGTTAGTACTTGGATGGGTGACCATTCGAGAATACTGTGTGCTGTTGGCATATTATGGGTGTGGTGAGCCCAAACTTGTAGTTATTTATATCTACAAGAAAACATCCACCTAGAAACACTACGCGAATCGGGTAGTGTCACGCCCACCCTGAAAGGGAAATGGCTTAATGGTATACATTGAAATAAAGAAGACAAAATGAAAAAAATATTGAAAAATAGTTTTTATTTCACAAATTTGTTGATACGACAAGCTTGTTTATAGAAAAACTGCTTTTTGCACAAGGAGAATCATTTTTTTGAATTTATAATGGCGATAATAAATTAGAGAACGGTTTCATAGACTGATATGAAACTTTTTATTTTTGGAATGAAAATGTTTGAAAAATTACAATTTTTTGGGCTAATTTTCTTTGCATTTTACACGTTGAGAAATTTTCTTCATTTTCTTAGTACATCATAAACAAAGGAAAATGGCCTGTAGGAAACATTTTGCTCAGAAAAATCATGCCGAATGGAAATCTCTAACTATTACAAAAAAAAATAATAATTTTAAATTCCATATAGAAGTAAAAAATTCAAATTAAAAAAATTGTTTCAATTTTTTTTACAACTCTAATAGATAATTCATATTTTCGGTTTGAAAATGCAACGTCTTTGTAGAAAATTTTTTGTTTGTTTACTTTTTCGTTTCAAAATTTATCTCTCTTTTTAAAAAATCTAATATGTTTTTGGTTAAATATGAATGTGTTTGATTTCAAGTCAAAATATTTTTTGGTTAAAATGATATCAACTATTATATTATTTATTGAGAATTCATCTATTTTGGTTGAAAATTCATTTATTTTGTCAAAAAATTGAACTATTTTATTTTGTTTGAAAAATAAATTTTGGATGAAAATTCATATTTTCGATTTGAAAATACATCTGTTTTGTACAAAATTTGCCTTTTTGGCTTGAAAATGCAACAATTCAGTAGACAATTTTTCCTTTGTTGTTTTAAAATTCGACTTTTTCATTTCAAAACTTATCTCTTATGTTAAAAAAATGTAATTTATTTGCTTGACAATTCAACTTTTTTGTTGAAAATTAGTTTTTTTTGTTTGTTGAGATAATATCAACTATTATATTTTTCGTTGGGAATTCATCTATTTTGGTTTGGAAATTCAATAATTTAGTGGGAATTTTTTTTCTTTCTTGGTTTGAAATTTGGCTTTTTTCAAAATTGATCTCTTTGGTAAAAAATCCCATTCTTATCGTTGAAAATTCAACTATTTTGGTAGCAAAATTAACTTCTTTTGGTTGCGGATTTAGCTATTCTGTTGAAAATTCGTCTTTTTTGTTTGAACTCAACTGTGAATTCGACTATTTTGGTAGAAAGTTCAACTAGTTGGTTGAAAACTAACAAACATTTTTGTTGAAAATTCACATCTTTTTTTTAAAGTGTTGATTTTGGTTGGGAAATTAATCTCTTTTGATCAAAAAAATTTCTGGAGAGGGTTCAGCTATTTTTTTGAAAATTTGTCTTTTCTCGCTGAATTTTCAAATACTTCGTTAAAATTTGATCCACTTTGTTGAATATCAAGTTTTTGGTTGAAGATTCATAATTTTAGTGGTAGAAAATTTGTCTTTTTGGTTCGAAAATGGTGGAAAACTCAACTATTTGGTTTAAAATTAACTTTTTTATTAAAAATTAATATTTTCGGTATGAATATTCAAAAATTTGGCTGATAATTCATGTATTTTGTTAAAAGTTTACCTATTTTCTTAGAAAGTCGAAGTTTGGTTGAAAATTACCATTTTTCTTGGAAATTAGTCCTTTTGGCTTGAAAATTTATTTCTTCCGGTAAAAAATTTAACTTTACCTACTCCCTATTTCTTCGTAAATTAATTTTTTTATGTATTATCATCTTAGCTTTTTCTATTTGTAAATTATAAAATTAAGGAAGTAACCAAACTTCATTATTTATATATTTTGATAAAACCGGGAAGTTTTTTCATTTAAAAAAAAAAAGCCTTTCATTGGATTATCCTACAACTCCCAGAGATGGTTTATTGTTCTACTTTATTAATAATATTAGAGACGATGAGTTCAATCCTCCCTTTTATTATACTCACGATGAGATTGAAAATAATTTAATAATCACTGGATTCTCATAAATTTATACGATTATATCAAAAGTTTCAATGCTCACGTAAATTTGAGATTGCCTTCATTAAGTTTGATAATTAAAAACCTGCCGACGATATTTACAGCAAAGATATTGCGGGCGATTTTAATTTCTGGAAGTGAATATCAAGTTACTTTGAAAAGATTGATTAAATTTGAATCAGTTCGAACGATTTTTATTACTTGTGAAGTTATTTGATTGGAAACTTCACTCCCGTGGAGAGCGGAAGTCGTATAAATGAGTTACTACATATTTCGAAAATTGTAAACAGGTTTGCGAATTGTATAGATATCAGGGTGTCAAGTGGACTGGGGAATCGAGAAAATCCCGGGAATTTGATTTAGGATCAAAAGGTTTTTCATTTAATATGCAAAATCTACCTTTCCAACTTTTTCTTCTTTTTATTGTTAATATAAATTATATAAGAGTTAAATTTTTCCTCTTAAAAATTGTTGAAATCTATCGGAATTCTCTATAAAAGAAGCTAGGATGAGAATATTTTGTCAATTGTTTGAGACAATATTGCAAATATTGTGCAAATTCAATGTTTTTTTTTAATGAAAATAAATTTTAATATATTGAACATTTTACAATGTTGCTAAAAAAGTTTGAAAAATTTAAAGACCTTTAGGAAGATCTTTAGCTGGAAAAAATTGAAAACAAATGAACATATTTTTTTAATAAATCAGCAGAGAAAACATCTACATTTTTCCAAAATTTTTGTTTCAACTTTAAATATGCTCTATCATGTAAGAACAAATTATCACAGTAATAATGGTGATGCGTTGGTGTGATTTTATAGAAATTTTTCGAAAATATTGAAATTTGCACTCCTTTTGCAATATCTTTGTGAAAAATTAAAAGAATTAAGTCATCCTCCTGTATTATTAGAAATTCTATCGAATTCTTCTCATTTCCCTCTTTTCAAGAAGCTAGGATGAGAATATTTTGTCAATTATTTAAGACAATATTGCAAAAATTGAGCAAATTCAATTTTTTTTTAAATTGAATAAATTTTAATATATTAAACATTTTACAATGCTGCTAAAAAAGTTTGAAACATTTATAGACCTTTTGGAAGATCTTTAGCGGAAAGAAATCAAAATAAAATTCATATACATTTTTAATAAATCGGCAGAAAAAATATCTAAATTTTTCCAAAATTTTTGTTTCAACTTTAAATATGCTCCATCATGTAAGAACAAATGATCAAAAAAATGATGGTGATGGTTTGATGTGATTTTATAAAAATTAACATTTTATAGAAATTTCTAGAAAATATTGAAATTTGCACTACTTTTGCAATATCTTTTTGAAACATTAAAAAAAGCAAGTCATCCTGGTGTATTATTAGAAATTCTATCGAATTATTTTTTCTGCCCTCTTTCCAAGGAGCTAGGATGAGAATATTTTGTCAATTATTTAAGACAATATTGCAAAAATTGAGCAAATTCAATTTTTTTTTTTAATTGAATAAATTTTAATATATTAAACATTTTACAATGCTGCTAAAAAAGTTTGAAACATTTATAGACCTTTTGGAAGATCTTTAGCTGAAAGAAATCAAAATCAAATGGATATACATTTTTAATAAATCAGCAGAAAAAATATCTAAATTTTTCCA
>CAKNYM010052900.1:700676-717534 GCA_932195095.1 Andricus curvator
ATTTCTAGAAAATATTGAAATTTGCACTACTTTTGCAATATCTTTTTGAAACATTAAAAAAATCAAGTCATCCTGGTGTATTATTAGAAATTCTATCGAATTCTTTTTTCTCCCCTCTTTGCAAGGAGCTAGGATGAGAATATTTTGTCAATTATTTAAGACAATATTGCAAATATTGTTCAAATTCAATCTTTTTTTTTTAATTTAAATAAATTTTAATACATTAAACATTTTACAATTTAACTAAAAAAAGTTTGAAACATTTAAAGACCTTTAGGAAGATCTGAAGCGAAAAAAAATCAAAATCAAATGAATATATATTCTTAATAAATCAGCAGAAAAAATATCTAAATTTTTCCAAAATATTTGTTTCAACTTTGAATATGCTCCATCAACAACATGGCCAACAGCCATACCACGCTGAAAAAACCAGTTCTCGTCAGATCACTGAAGTTAAGCAGCGTTAGGCGCGGTTAGCACTTGGATGGGTGACCATTCGAGAAAACTGAGTGCTGTTGGCACATCGTGGGTGTGGTGAGCCCACACTTGTAGTTATTTACTACAAGTTATAAACCTAGAAACACTACCCGAATCGGGTAGTGTCACGCCTACCCCGAAAGGGAAATGGCTTAATGGTATACATACATGTGAGAAAAAATTATCACAGTAATAATGGTGATGAATTAGTGTGATTTTATAGATATTTACATTTTATAGAAATTGATAGAAAATATTGAAATTCGCACTACTTTTGCAATATGTTTTTGAAAAATTAAAAAAATTAAGTGATCCTGGTGTATTATTGAAAACTCTAACGAATTCTTCTCATTTCCCTCTTTTCAAGAAGCTCGGATGAGAATATTTTGTCAATTGTTTGAGACAATATTGCAAATATTAAGCAAATTCAATGTTTTTTATTTTAATTTAGATAAATTTCAATATATTAAACATTTTACAATGTTGCTAAAAAAAAGTTTGAAACATTTAAAGACCTTTAGGAAGATCTTTATCCGAAAAAAATCAAAATCAAATGAATATGTATTTTTAATAAATCAGCCGAAAAAATATCTACATTTTTCAAAAATTTGTGTTTCAACTTTAAATATGCTCCATCATGTAAGAACAAATTATCACAGTAATAATGGTGATGGGTTGGTGTGATTTTATGGAAATTTACATTTTATAGAAATTTTTGGAAAATATTGAAATTGGCACTACTTTTGCAATATCTTTTTGCAAAATTTAAAAAATGAACTCATCCTGGTGTATTATTAGAAATTCTATCCAATTCTTCTCATTTCCCTCTTTTCAAGAAGCTAGGATGAGAATATTTTGTCAATTATTTAAGACAATATTGCAAATATTGAGCAAATTCAATTTTTTTTTAAAATTTAAATACATTTTAATACATTACACATTTTACAATGTAACTAAAAAAAGTTTGAAACATTTAAAGACCTTTAGGAAGATCCTTAGCGAAAAAAATCAAAATAAAATGAATATATATTTTTAACAAATCAGCAGAAAAAATATCCAAATTTTTCCAAAATTTTTGTTTCAACTTCAAATATGCTCCATCATGCAAGGGAAAATTATCACAGTAATAATGGTGATGAATTGGTGTGATTTTATAGAAATTTACATGTTATATCAATTTTTAGAAAATATTGAATTTTGCACTACTTTTGCAATATCTTTTTATAAAATTGAAAAAATTAAGTCATCCTGGTGAATTATAAGAAATTCTATTGAATTCTTCTCATTTCCCTTGAATTCTTCTGAATTCACTTCAGTTTTTCTATAATCAGTGTTCTTATTACTTTATCGACAATTTTTTTTAATTCTTTTGAATTCTTTGGAATCGTCTTCATATTTGAACTCCTTTGGAAATATTTTGAATTCGCTGGAATTCATATAAAATTACTTAATTGTACTCAACTGAATGAATTTAAAAAAATAATTTTCATTTTATACTTTGAATTTATTCTGAAGTCTTTTAAAATGACAATGAATTCTCATTTATTTTATCAATTTCTTTTGAGTTCCCTTGAATTCATTCAAATTCCCTTCAATTTTAGTGAAATAAGTGGAATATTTCAGATTTTTATATTCCTTCCAATTTGCTGGGATTGTTTTTAAATTTTTATGAATCAAATAGAATTTTTCTCATTTTTATTAAATCACTGTAAACTCATTCGAATTTTAGTTAATTGAGAGTTTTATTTTTTCAATTCATTTTTGAGTATGAATTTCTCGAATTTTGTTAAATTCCCTGCATTCTTCTAAACTATTCCAATTTTACTTAAATCAATGCAATATTTTGGATTTTTAAACTTTTTAAAATTAATTTGAATTCATTTGGAATTCACCTAGAATCCTTAATAATTCATCCTGGATTCTTTTTAATTCTTTCGAATTCTTTTATATGCACTTGCATTTTTCTTTATTCACCCTGATTTTTTAAAACTAGATTTAGTTCTTCTAAATTCACTCAATTCATCGTTCAATTATACACAATTCACTGATTTTTTTTTGTATTTTTTTCAATTCACCCTGACATTTTGTAGACTCACTTCGAATTCTAAGGCATTTTATCAAATTCTTTTGATATCCCTTGGATTTTTCTCAATTTATTTCGAATTTGATGAATTCAAATAATTTTTGAAATATTTTTGGATTGTTTTCAATTTGCTGTAATTTTTGTGAATTTCATTGAAATCTTCTTATTTCGATTATTTTTTCTTTAAATTCACTAGAATTTAATTGAATATTTTTTTTTTCAATTTTATTTTTAATACACTTTTTTTTGTTGAATTTGCTCTGAATTCTGTTTGCTTGCATTTCAATACCATTTTAATCATATTCTTTCCAATTCTAATGAATTTCCTGAGAATCTCTTTAGTACAATCAGTAAGTTCATTAATGTGGCTTTGAATTAAAATATATAGGAGTACAATATTTGATTTTTTTAACGAAATAATTAAACTTTCGACAAAATAGTTTAATTTTCAACCTAATAAGATGAATGAATTCTCAATGAAAAAGTGTTATAGTTGATATTTGAACCAAAAAAGTTGAAATTTCTTTTTTTTTTAAAAGAATTTTAAAATCAAACTAACGAATTTTCACCAAATAAAGATTTTTTAGGCATGAAAAAAAATTTATCTAAATTGTTGAACCTTTAAACCAAAAGACGAATTGTCTCTACAAAAATGAAATTTTCAACCAGAAAATATAAATTTTTAGCAAAAAAATTAACTTTCAACAAAATAGTAAAATTTTCAACCAAAGAGATACATTCAAAAAAAGAAATTTTCAGCAGAGTAGTTCAACTTTCTACCGGAGAGATGAATTTTCAACTAAGAATATGAATCTTTAACGAAAAAATGATTTCTTAACAAAGTGGTCCAACCAAAATTTTCAAACAAAGTAGTTCATCCAAGACATATGAAATTTATATGAAAAAAACAAAAAGACCAATTTTCATAGAAATAGTTTAATTTTCATCCAAAAAATATTTCAGTTTGACTTTTCCACATCAAAATATGAATTTCAAATACAAAGTAAATTTTCTACGAAGATGCTTGGATTTTCAACCCAGAAAGACTAATTTTCAACAAAGCAGTTGAATGTTCAACGGAAAAGGATTACTTTGAAAATATTGTTTGCATTTTTAACCAAGAAGTTGCATTTTTATCTAAGAAAGGTGGAATTTGTACTAAAATAGATACATTTCTCATTTTAAATGACAAATTTTGAAAAAAAAGTTGAATTTTCACCCAAAAATAGATTTCAGTTGACTTTTCAAAAACAAGATATAAATTCAAAACAAAAAGCAAATTTTCTTCGAAGATAGTTGAATTTTCTACCCAAAAAGACGATATTCCATTAAAACAATTAAATTTTCAACCAAAATTGATATTTTTTAAGAAAATTGATGAAATTTCAAACAAATAATAAAACTTTTAACTAAAAAGATAATCTTCAGATAAAAAAAACTGCACAAAAATAGAAATAGAAACAGAAATACAAGGCCAATGAATTACTAAGAAGAATGTTATCTAAGGTTTACCGCAAAACATTATATAAAAAATTCCCTAATTTTTGCCTGACCAATTTTTCATTTTTCCTGACCATTAATATTCAAAGACCAGATCTTAAACTTGTGACATATGTAACCTAGGATCTTCTATAAATGGAATAAGACAATTTCGAATTAAAATCAAATTTTTTCATATTTATTCTTCTTAACACTTATTTAAAGTAATAGAAATTCCCTGACTTATGCAAGATTTTTTTTAATCCCTTGACTTTACCCGGAATTAAAAAGAAATAGAGAAATAGTTGTTGACTAGGATCGTTTCTTACTCATTAGGTTTCATTAGCGCGTAAAGTTAAATACATAATTATTAACATTCTGTATAATTACTCAAATTTATTTGTTTTATTTCCAAATTCTTGAAAATTACGGATGTCCCCCCCCCCCTTTGTAACAAATCGTAACAAAATCTCTCGCCCCCCATGAGGTGTTAAGTAATTTAGGTACGGTCCCTTACGTGTTACGTGTTGATATCCGAAAAGTTCACCCAAAGATATTTACTTGATACTTGGCCTAGGGGTTCCTTTTAGAGCCCAGTTGAACGCCCTAAAAGGATTTCTGGCGCAGATCAATGTAAATTAAGTTAATAATAATTTTGACTTTTTTTTATTAGTTGTTTTTCAAAATCTCGAAAAATATTGATTTTGGAGAAAAATATTGTTCACAAAAGTCGTAGATCTCGCCGAAACGTATATTTTTTATTTCAATACTTTTTTTCTAAAATCAATATTTTTTGAGAAAAATGACCAAACTGAATGTTCAGATTTTTTGCTGAAAAAGGGGGCGCTAAAAAAGGGGTCGTCCATTAGAAAAGGGTTTCGGTGTGAGAAGATGGAGAGGGTGTGGTTCACATCCACTCACGCCGACCCCTTCTTCAACGAGTGAAAAAAATGACGCGTCCTCATCTTGGGCATTTTAAGTGGCCCACACCCCCTCCCACCACTCATGCTGGCCCATTTTCCAGCGCCCCCTTTTCCAAAGAAAAATCTGAAAATTCATTTTTGTCATATTTTTCAACAATAATTAATTTTGGAAAAAAGTATCAATTTAGGAAATATGTGTTTTGACGAGATCTACAACTTTAGTGCACAACATTTTTTTCGAAAATCAAAATTTTTTTGAGATTTTGAAAAAAAAATTATTTAAAAAGAAGTCAAAATTATTAAATACTTAATTTATATCAATGTATAGAATTCCTGAAAATAGAACAAGAATCCAACGATCAAATTTGGACAACTACCACAAAATGCTCCTATTGCAATTCCTAAGAAAAAAAAAAATTGGTTTCTTTTGACAAAAATAAAAAAGCGGAAAGAAAAATGAGAAGGCGACCAACGAAATCCCCTTCCTTTTTTTTTTCATTTCTTTCGCCTTTTTTATTTTTATTAATATAAAATCACAATATGAGAGCATTTATAATGTTTCCCAACGTTTCGGTGCGCATACAGCACCCTTATCAAGGTAAGAAAAATTAGAGCAAGTGGGAACAGCGACGAAACAACGACGCTATCTCCTCGATACCTGAGATTTTTAAATTATTAGATTTTAAATTAATAGACAACTTTTTTTTTTTAATATGAAGGATTACCATGAATTCTCTCTTTCACAAAACAAACAAAATGTAATCTTTATAGCGATTTCAGAGTAATCTTTACCTGCAGCAAAAATTAACTTCACGTGTTAAGATTTACTCACCACATTGGAAATGGTTACCATGTCAACTCTGTTGAATCTTGTTTTGTTTCGATGCGAAAAAAAAACAGCTTTATCTACTTGAAAATTTCCCGCAACAAAAATTCTCTTCTGTTTTTTCTGTGTTCTCTCATTACTTTCACTATGTAAAATTTCAACATTATCCCATTCAAACTCATGGTCAACATCAACAAACCCTTTTGTATGTCTAGCAAGAACACTCTTATAACAACGTCCCAAACGAACAACACCACCTTTTTCAAATTTATCTAAAGGCTCTTTTTACGAAAAGTTATTCTTGAATCCATTTTAAATGGTATACGGAAAATAGTATCAATATAAAATTTTTTTAACATTAATTCAATAGTTTTCGAAATTTGAACAAAAAAAGGGAGAACAAAAGTATTAGAAGAACTATATTCTCTCAATTCCTTCTGGTTATCTGTAGATAAAATGTTATTTTGTTTGTTTTTGATTTGTTGAATTTTAATTGTGCTAGGTTTCTCAATTAACTTTTGTGGGCAATGAATAAAAAAAAGGATGTTTCTAGCAATATTCAAATTCTTTTTGTAAAATGAAACGTGGGACAAACCTAGAGCTCTGTCAACTACATTTTTTATTACTGCAATTTTGTTTTGGAAAGGATGAGCCGAAAAGAAATTGAAAATTCTACCTGAATATGTACTTTTCCTATACCAATTGGTAATAATATTACCATCCTGACCTTTAATTCGTTCTATGTCCAAAAAACTGATTTGATCATTTTTCTCCATTTCATGGGTGAATTGAAGTTTTGGATGAAAACTGTTAAAAGCATTGATAACTGCCTGCAACTTTGCCAGAGGAACACAAAATAAGGTGTCATCAACACACCGAAAGTAAAAGGGCAAAACAAAATCTAGCTTCTTGAAAGCAAAGACCTCCAAATCCTCCATAACTATTTCTGCCCAAATCAGAGAAATGATTGAACCTATGGGAGTACCAAACTTTTGCCTATAAAAAAATCCATTGCATTTAAAATAAGTTGAGTTCATAATAAAAACTATCCCTTCAATAAAATCTTTTTGACTTAATCGAGTATGTGTTTTTATATTGTTCCATCTATTTAAAATTGCGTGTTTAACTTATTCAAGGGGTATACTCGGAAACAATGCAACAACATCCAAAGAAATCATTACCTGGTCATCAGGAACAGTTTTCTTAATAATAATTTTTTGGAATTCCCAGCTATTTTTAATATTGTATTTTGAAGTTGCAATGGAGTCTTTAAGTATCAAATTGCAGTTTGTTTCTAATAACCATTCTCAAAGGATAGCCATCTTTATGAATATTTCTCAAACCATAACATCTGGCAAGAACTGTGTCGTCGGAATTTATACCAGTCAATCTTATATCTCTTCCTAAAAGTCCATTCTTTCTCCAATTGTCTAGAATCCTGAAAGTATCTCTTCTTAATTGTTTTAACGGATTTTCAATCAATGAATAAAAATTATCACGATTGGAAAGTAAATCCTTCAGATCCCTAATATAATCTGACTTCTTCATACAAACTGTAATATTGCCTTTATCAGCATTCATGCAAATTATATCAGGGTTGTTTTTAAGAAAACCTTTCCTCATCATGGAACTTTCAGAAATTTTAGGATCAACACTACTAATGTGCAAACAATTGTTGTCGACAAAGCTCTTTGACAAGTGAAAAACCTTGTTTCGGAAATCTTGCTGATCTAAGATTGGAACTTTGTGTATACTTGATTCAACATCTTTGACTATTTCCATCATTTTTTCGACTTACTTTTTATCACATGGTGACTAAAACCTTTACCTTATCTGAGAATATCTGTAACTGAATCATGAATTTGAATATCTGCCAAATTTACAAACAAAGGATCCCTATCTTCTTCTTCAAAAATATTGCTCTTGAACATTAGTTTGTTGATCAATCAAAATAGAAAGTTTGTTCCCATGTTTTTTATCATTGTTTAAAAATCTTCGATTAAGGAAAATCTAATATTTTAAAAGATCAATGATTTTATATTGTTGTAAACATACTTCTAATTCACTTCTAATTCTGAAAATGTTTAGTTTTTGAAAATTAACATGATTCGAAACATCCTTGATCAGTAAATTCAGCATTGAGAGTTTGAAGTTCTATCAATTATTTTCAAATTCTCTATTGTAAAAATTACTGTGTAAAGCACAATCTCAAAATTTCTTATTGGAGAAAAATATTTTTTCAGGTACAACATCATTTTCCGACATTCAATCAAAAACCTTTTCTGAAGGATACTGCCTCTCAATTTTAGTTTAATACCACACCATAATTTAACCTTTCTGAAGGCTTCAGGACAATATGTAACTTTGATGTGATTAAAGAACATAATGTTAAAAAAAAGGGCGTTAGAAATGACGTTCAATCCAAAACAGCTAAATTGAAATTTAAGAATTTTAAATTAGTCTAAAATCAAATTGAAAATCGTACTTAACGTCCAATACTCAAGTTAATGTATAGAATTCCTGAAAATAAAATAAGAATCCAATGATCAAATTTGGACAACTACCACCAAATGATCTGATTTGATTTTAATCTCATTTAAAATTCTTAAATCATTTTAGGGCGTTCAACTAGGGTCTAAAAGAAACCCTAGGCCAAGTATCCAGGTGAACTTTTTGGAAGGATACCCCAGATAAGTATCAAATTTGATGGTGAAGTAATTTTTCCTATACATCATACCCGCGGTTTAGGCCTTCCTAGAACTGCTGGCCCACGCAGTTTCTCAGCTGGCAGGGTTCAACCTGCCCTGACTGTTTACGTTAGGATTTCTTCGAATTTGGGCCAAAGCTATTTGCAGGCAACCCCCGAAACTGGCCTTAAAACGAGGGTTTGGTGTATTTAAATTTAAACGTCAATCAAACCCAGCTTTGGAAGTGGCAGTAGGTAGTATTTGAAGTTTAGTAGCGATATGCTTGTTAGTCTGACCAAAGCGGTTATGTGCATTATCTGTTACTGCCTACGGGTTCCATTGTCGAAGTTACGGTCGAGCTGGGTCAGACGTTGGATAAGCCCTTCTCGATGGTGAAATTGTTCATTTGCCACATGCAGTATCATGAACATCATCAGCTTTGTGAGAGCAATTTCCCAAATTTACGCACTATCAACTGCGTTAATTGCTTCAAGACAGGTGTTCTTATGAAATTATATTACATCACTTGAGCTCATTTCAGTTGCCTGATAGCTAATTAAAAATTTTAATTTTTACTTCAGGACAGGGAGCGAGAGGGTTACAACTCCCGAAAATGGGGTCCAGCGAAGGTGCATTATCGCGGATTATTACTGATTACTCTGAATCACCTCTATGACAGGATGCTTAAAAAAAAATTATTTTTCTGATTGTTCAGAGTCTCATCCCCTCATTTTGTTTCTTTTTGTGAAAAAAAAATTTCCTTATTTTTTGAGATTTAAAAACAAATGTTTACAGGTAGGGCACGGCCTTTAAAGTACACCAAAGTGCACAAACTACTTTGAAAGTAAAATGAAAATTTAAGTGGCAAATTATATAAAAAATTTTATTATACAAATATGAAAAATAGTGCCCTTAAAATAAACATTTTTCCCCTCCTCACTCTCAATAATCAAAAATTACATTTTCTTTCTTTGAAACTTTTACTTTCAATATAAAGAAATGTTGTATTAAATATTTTTAATAATCAGTTTTAAAGAAAGAAAATGTTTTCTTTTATAGATTATTAAGGGTGAAAACGGGAAAAATATTTATTTTGAAGGCACTATTTTTCATATTTGTATAATAAAATTTTTTATATAATTTTCCACTTAAATTTTTATTTTACTTTCAAAAAATTAAGAAAAGACACTTAAAAATTACTTTTTAGTGTCTTCAGGGGTGAGTTTTGGCAAAATCATGGGTAAATTGAATTTAAAAATTTTTTTTAGGCTTTGTACTGCTCTTGTCGTAGTTTTAAATCATCGCTATGAAGCTTTAACGATTCTTTTTGAAATTCAAGGAATTACGGAATTTTTAACACTTTGGGGTACGTTAAAGGTCGTGCCGTACCCCTGAACATTTTTTTAAAATTCTCAAAAAAAAAGATGAAATTTTTTTTTCATCAAAAGCCACAAAATGAGGGGGTGAAATTTTAAAAAATCAGAAAAATATTTTTTTTGGACCACCCTACTCCATATACAGAATTACTCTGGATTATCTAAGACTATTCTGGATTGCATAGGAATACTCTGGATTATATTAAACAAAATATAATAACTTTAAACCTCATAGATGAATTTTCAACCGAAATTAATTTTCTACGGAAAAAAGATGAATTTTTAACAGAGTCGTTGAATTTTAAATTTAGAAAGATAAATTTTCATTCATAAAATGTTGAATTTTCAACAGAAAAATATCAACTCTTCACCACAAATGTGATAGTTAACTTCTCAGTTGAAAAATTAAATTTCAACCAAAAAAAAGAAGGATTTTTCAATAAAATAGTTGAATTTTCAACAAAATTTTCAACTGAAATTAAAAATATTTATCCGAAAACTGACCTTCTTTCCAAACGGTTGAATTTTATACAAAACAAAAATGTAATAGTTGACGTATCAAGCAAGGTATATTTTTATTTCAAATAAAAAATCATTATTTCAAACAAAAAATACGAATTTTCAACAAAATACTTGAATCCTCAACTCTTGAGTATATAAAATTATGGTGGATTATTCTACCTCACTAGACTTAAGTGAATTTTTAACTAAAAAGGAATGCTTCTTTAGAAAATTTTTGAATTTTTGACAAAATACATGAATTTTCAACAATGTCGTTGGATTTGCAACTAAAAAAGACAGATTTTCCACCATAAAGTTGAATTTTTAACAAAAAAGATCAACTTTCTACCAGAAACAATGATTTTTCAAAAAAATATTTAAATTTTCGACGAAAGAGATAAATTTCTAACTGAAATTATATATTTATCCGAAGAATCAAGTTTTTCACAAATTGTTGAATTTTGTACAAAGTAGAATAATAATCAACAAAAATAGATGAATCCTCAACCACAACAGATTAATTTTCAACCAAGCAGTTGAATTTTCAACCAAGAAGAATACATTTTTAATAAAATTGTTTAATTTTCATCAAAGTATATCAATTTTTGCCCAAGTACTTGAATTTTTAACCAAGAAGAATGATTTTTTACCGAAAATTTCAGATTTTCAACGTAATAGTTGAAATCTTTAATAAAAATAATAAATGCTCAACCGAAAAATAGAATAGTAATTAATTCAAATCAAAAAGGTAAATTTTTATTTTAAAAAATCTCTAGCCAAAAAGAAATTTTTAACAAAGTAGTTCAACTTTCAACCAAATAGTTAAATTTTCAGCCAAGATGATTAATTTTCTACTAGAAAAGACATATTTTTCAACAAAATGAATAGACTATTAACCAAATAATTGAATTTTAATCTAAAAATGATAAACTTAAAATAAAAAATGGAATAATCAAATTTCCAGTTCAAAAAATTAATTTGCAATAAAAAAAGAATTGTTAACCATAAAAATGAATTTTCAAACAAAAACGATAAATTCACAATAATTGAATGGTTTTTCAACGATGTACAATCATTTTAAATCAAATGGTTGAATTTCCAGCAAGAAGAATAATTTGATACCAAAAAAGACGAATTTTTAACAAAATACATGAATTTTCAACAAAATAATTAAATTTCAACCCAAAAGGACGAATTTTCAACGCAAGAGTTGAATTTTCAACCAGAAAAATTACTCCAACAAAATTGTTGAATTTACTATAAAGTAGATTGATTTTTACCAAATAATTAATTTTTTTAACCAAAATCCAGAACTTTCAACGAAGAATATTGAATTTCGACCAAAAAAGGCGAATTTTAAACAAAATACATGAATTTTCATTTTAAAAAGATTCACTTTTAACCAAAAATGCAATAGTTAAATTTTAAGTTCAGAAAATAAATGTTGAACAACAAAAAAACAATAAATTTCCAAGAAAAAAACAAGACAAAGAATTTTCCGTTAAAAAAAAGTTGTTATTAAATCATTCTGAATTAAGTTCCTGCAGAATTAATTAGAAATAATGAGAAATTAAGAAAATAATTCCTCAAATTCAATTCCTAAAAATGTGAAGATTCTAGAACCAAGCATTGAGCTATTAAACAATTTAAATTCACCGAAATAATTAAAATTTTAAAGGGAGTGAGTATAAAAAAGGTTTATAAAAAAAGTTTTATTGTCAAATTATAATTTTTAATGTAATAAAAATTTAAAAATGTGCAATTTCAGTAACTTTGACTTTGGAACATTAAATTTAGTGTTTAATTTCTAATTTTTAAATGTTAATCGTTATGAATTGAAAATTATTTGATCTCAATATTTTTGAATGGTAAATTTTTCAATCTTAAGACCATGTGAGCGTAACCTCATAATTTTTTTCAAATTTTTTTCGAAACCAATTTACGTATACATGAAACGCGATATCGAGTTGAAAATTACGGAAACTAAATATGAAGCTTTTAAGAAACGCTGATCTGGTCCTCAAGTTTTATAATTATGAAAAAAGCAAAAAAAAATTTATTTGCAAATTTTTTTTTATAATCATAAAAATTTGACCTTAAGTTGATTTTGAGAAAAATGTGAAAAAAAATTTTGAGGTTACGCTCACTTGGCCTTAACCGCTTTTAATCAGAAACAATATAATTTCAATTAATTTAATTTTTAAATAATCTAATTCTCAAAATTATAATCTGAAAATATTCCATTTTTGTTGCTACAAAATTGTCCTATTTTCGAAATTTCAGTCTCAAAGTTTTCAATTTTGGGAGCTTCTGACTAAAAATTATTTCAATTCAATTTTTTTTCTTATTTTATATCTCTAAACTTACTCAATTCGAAGTTATTAATTATATTTTTTTAAATATGAAAAAACGTATTTGATGATGAATTTTTAAATTTTTTATATTTTTAATGTTAGGAAATAAGAACAAAGAAATATGAACGCGCGTGCAAAAGCAGCTAGTCACTAATTATAATTATAAATAAAATTATTATCATTTATTTATAATATATTTATAATATATATATTTTTGATTATATTTATATTGATATTTATTTATACATTATCTATAGAAATTTCTACGTTGAATAATCATAATCTCTTTTTTTCTGTTTCAGGTCAGTGTGCTTTATCACTCTAATGAGGATTTCTCGACCTAATGGAAAAGTACAGTACCTACTTTATCTTACTTTCTTCTGGATATTTTCTTTATTGTTCACTATTTTTTTGACTATTTTACAATTTTTTATTATAATAAAAAACTCATTTGAAAAAATTTACTTGTAAATTTCTCACTATTTATTTTTCTCTCCATAGTATTTTTCCAATTATGTTTTTGAAAAAAATTGCGCAACTTACCCAGTGCCAGACTAAAGCACGGTTGTTACTACTGTCTGATCTATTTTTCTTTCTTAATATATACTATGAGAAATTTTTGTCTGAAGGATATTTTCAATTTTCGAGAAAGTTTTATGAGAAGTTTAGTTTTTAACATCTAGAGTATATTTGGCTGACCACATTCATACTTATACTACTGTGTGTTTTTATATTTTTCATGAATCTAAGAATTGTGTTAGCTCAACAAATTGGAAAATATACATTATTATTTAAAAAAATTTATTTTTGAAAGTAATTTTAAAATATATCAGCAACTCTAGATAATTTTAGTACAATATCTGACTACATAATTACCAGTGCTACTTAAACTACTCTTTTTAGGATATTAACAATTCCATTCTAAATCATGCAGAGAGATCTATCAAAAACATTTTTTTTATTTATTATAATCATTCGAAGATCACCTGCAAAGTCTTAAAAATTCACAATTTTTTTTTTCAAAATGCACTATTTTTCGAACTCAATCAAAATTTGTCTTTTTTTAATTTATGGTAATATGCACTACGTGTGTCCCGAGTTTGGTTCTTGGTAAATCACTTATTCAAATTTAAAACAATTATTTTTGAAAGAATACAATTTTCTCGATCCCAAAAATATTTGGACACCATGAAACTGATAGGATACCTTCCTTATATAAATGGAAACTGTAAACAAATATGAGAAAAAATAAAAAAGTTTGCTTCCTATAAAACCTTCTTAATTTTCTTCATCAAATTTTGAAAACATGAAAAAAAGATTTTAAGAAAAACCGAACATTTTTGATTTTTTTAAATATTTTCAAAAACGTTGCTGCTGATACAGAAAGGGCTCTTATCATGCTGTCTAAACCATTTTTCAGGCCGGGATTTTTTATGGAACTTAAATTTTAATTTTTTCTCGTAAAAAATCCAAGATATCACAAAATTGCAAGAGAACTTTTATTATAACTTTTTCAGGTATACAAACTCTAATCGAAACATGTTCTTGTCCCCTTCGTTGTTTCGGGAAAAATACAAAATTCCGATTTTTCGAAAATAATTTTTATCAGTGTGAAGAAGTGGTTTACCAGGAACGAAATTTAGAAGATATGTAGTACAAATTCCCATCGATTTTTCGAAAAGAATAAAAAATTTGAACATTGCGTTTTTTGAAAAAATCCACTTTCAAGAATTTTAGAAGAATAGCCGCCCTTTTTCATTTTATTAAAGTAAACATTTTTTTTTGATCAATTGAAAGATCATGAAATCCCAAGTCGGAAAAAAAGAAAATCCTAAATGCCTACGCTTGTTCGAAAAATACTGCATTTCGAAAAGAATGTCTCCTTTTTGAAAATTCGTAGGTAATCTGCAAATGATTCTGAAGAATGAAAATAATTTTTTTTTTCAAACTGTGGAATACATGCCCCTTTATTTTCTCTCTAGAATGATCTATCGAAATAAAAAATCATTTTGACTCTATGCCCTAGGCTTTTTCTGGAAATTTTGCATGATTTGAAAAGAAACTGGTTCGATTTTTTTCCTGAAGGAAATTTCTGTTCATCAAATATCCACGCTTCTTTGTTAGAAACTTTTCAATTCGAAAAATTTGACATCTCGAAAATACAAGAGTTGTAGGAAAAGATACTATTTGAAGTTCTGAATGAATAATATCTCTCATAAAATCAAAACTTTCTTTCTAAAACTTTGACATCTTAAACTTTGGTACCTATTCTCTGGTGAAAATACCTGCTGCATTTTTCTGAATTTTATTCTGAAAGGGACACTTTCTGTCTATTACTGTAGTTTTTATCTTCAGAAGATTATGTTGTAAAAGTTATATGATTCCTTCAAGATTTTTATTTGTGGATAACATTTTTTAAATCACATAATAAATCTGTCCCCACAAAAACATCTACGATGTGAAAACTTGGCCAAGTACAATCAAATAAAGTTGTAAAATCAAAGTTGAGCAGGTAAAATGAAAATAAAAATTAACAATACCTAATTACGAATATTGGAAAATAAATTTTTCAAACCTTTTTTTAGAATTTAAATATCCCTAAAATTGATTTTAAACTTTTTGATCAATTCAATCCCGTCAAGTTGTAATTTTCGAATTTCGTTCATAAATAATTTTTCCAAATTTTCTTTTTAAATTTTTATAATAAAACCATTTGTGAAAAATGTATTTGCCAATACTGATAATTAAGTATTGTGAATTTTTATTTTTATTTTACTTGCTCATATTTGACTTCACAACTTCAGTTAGTTCTACTTGATCAAGTTTTTGCATCGTAGATATTTTTGGTGGGATTCAACTTCGTCTTGGAAAAAGGACATACAAAAATATAATAATAATATATTTTTAATAATATTTTAAATTTCAAGAACAATCTCCTAAATGTCTGACAACATCATTACCAGTACTACTTAACATACTAGAACGTAATCTTTTCTAAAAAACTATTTAAAAAAACCAAAAACTAAAACTATGCATTATTTATATTTCTAGTTTTGGAATTGAAAATAAAATTTTTTTGTTATATTTCTTATACGAACGTAGTAACGTAGTCCAAAATTATCTCAAAACGGGGAAAATCGGGTGGTTTTTCACGAAGATAGGGGAACAATGAGTGAATAAACTCTTGAAATAAAATTAATGTAGATAACATTTTTATATTAATATGATACGCTTTAAATTCCTATGATTTTATATCAAAATATATTTCATGTTTAACAAAATAGTTGAATTTTCAACCAAAAAAGATGAATTTGAATACAAAAAAAACTACTTTCCCATGAAAAAATTAATTTTCAACCAAAAAGTTGCATTTGCAACCAAATATTTGAACTTTCAAGAAAAAGAGACGAATTTGTAATAAAATAATTAAATTTTCAGCTAAAAACGATCAATTTTTAAGAAAGTATTTGAATTTTCAACTAAAAACGATCAATTTTCAACAAAATAGTTACGATTTTAACCAGAAATGAATTTGTAACCATAAAAGTAAATTTTTAAAGAGGTTGTTCCATTTTCAACCAAGTAGTTGAATTCTTGACCAAAAAAGATTTCTTTTTAACAAAAAAGCTGCAATTTTTAACTTTTGTTTGAAACGTCTATTATTACATTTTTGTTCGGAATTCATCGCATTTAGTTAAAAATTCTAGCATTTGGTTGAAAATTTTATTATTTAGTTGAAAATGCAACTATTTTGTTAAAAAGTCCTTATTTTTGGTCAGAAACTTAGCAACTTGTTTAAAAATTGAACTACGTACTTTGTTAAAAATTATTATTTTTTGTTTAGATTCATATCCTTGTTTGAAAATTTGCGTATTTCATTTTTAGAAAAATAATCTTTTAGGTTAAAAAATCATCTTTGGGTTTGAACTCTTTTGTTTAAAATTGTTTTCTTTGAAGATTCCTCATTTTCTTTTCAAAACTCATCTTTTTTGTTAAAAATGTTACTATTTTTTGAAAATTCTTTTTTGTTTTGTCTAAAGGTAAATTTTTTGACTAACAATGTGACTATTTCATTTTTTTGTTATAATTTGATTATTTTATTTAAAATTGATCTTTTATACAAATTAAATTCATTCCTAGTAAAATTGACCT